>QRFJ01007246.1:0-46870 GCA_006176705.1 Cocos nucifera
ATCGCGGATGAGGTGGTATCGCCGCTCAATATGCTTGGATTTTCTGGTGAGACCTCGGCTCCTTAGCAAGGGCTATGGCGCCATTGTTGTCGCAGTATAGAGGAATGGCATCTGATGGCATTACTCCAATTTCTGCAGCAAACTTCTTGTACCAGAATGCTTCCTTTGCAGCCTCTGATGCAGCGATATATTCTGCTTCCATGGTGGAATCTGCTATCACCAGTTTGCTTGGAACTCTTCCAGCTGACAGCTCCACCATTGCACACAAACAGACTTCCAGATGTCGACTTTCGATCATCTATATCGGACATGAAATCCGAGTCTGTGTATCCCTGGACTTGGAGTTCTCCGTTACCAAAGACCAACATCATATCCTTAGTTCTTCTCAAGTACTTAAGGATACATTTCACAGAAGTCCAGTGTTCTTCACCTGGATTTGACTGATATCTGCTTGTGACACTCACAGCATGGGCTATATCAGGTCGTGTACATAGCATGGCATACATGAGGCTCCCTATTGCAGAAGCATAAGGGATCTTGCTCATGCGTTCTATTTCCTCAGGTGTGCTAGGGCACATCTTCTTGGAAAGATGAATACCATGTCTGAAGGGTATTAATCCCCTCTTAGAGTTTTCCATACTAAACCTCTTTAGTACTTTCTCTATGTACATCTTCTGTGAAAGTCCTAGCATCCTATTCGGTCTATCCCTATAGACCTTAATTCCTAGAATAAAGGATGCTTCACCTAGGTCTTTCATGGAGAATTCCTTGGACAACCACATCTTGACTGATGTCAACATGGGAATATCATTCCCAATAAGGAGGATGTCATCCACGTACAATACGAGGAAGACAACAGCGCTCCCACTGACCCTTTTGAAAACACATGGTTCCTCTTCATTTTTGATGAAACCAAACTTTTTGATCACATCATTGAAACGAGTGTTCCAGCTCCGAGATGCTTGCTTAAGTCCATATATGGACCTTTGCAGCTTGCAAACCTTGTGATCAGTATCACTGGATGTGAAACCTAGCGGCTGTTCCATATAGATATCTTCCTCAAGATATCCATTTAGGAATGCCGTTTTCACGTCCATTTGCCATATTTCATAATCGAAATAGGCTGCAACGGCAAGCAATGTGCGGATGGATTTTAGCATAGCCTACTGGGGAAAAGGTATCCTGATAGTCAATGCCTTCGCGTTGACTATAACCTTTTGCCACTAGTCTAGCCTTGAATGTCTCCACATTCCCATCTGCACCAATCTTTCTCTTGAAGATCCATTTACATCCAATAGGTACTATACCTTCTGGTGGATCTACCAAGGTCCAGACTTGGTTTGAGTGCATCGAGTCAATTTCTGACTGCATTGCCTCTAGCCATTTCTCGGAGTCGATATCTGATATCGCCTCGTTGTAGGTTTTGGGATCATCACCATGAGCACCATTACCTACGAGGAACATTTCCTCTACATCCTCTGAAATAATACCTAAGTATCTTTCAGGGGGACGGGAAACTCTTTCCGATCTACGAGGTGGAGGAGGTAGTGTTCTTATTGGCTCAACCTGATTTGGTTCCACTTGGTCCTTAGCTCGTTCTGCTTGTGAGACTTTCTCATCAAGCTTGATCTATTTTCCAATGCCGCTATCTTGAATAAACTATTTTTCAAGAAAGATGGCATGTCGACTCACAATCACATTGTGGTCTTCTGGAATGTAGAAATAGTATCCTAATGACTCTTTAGGATATCCTATGAATCGAGCTCTGAAGGACCTAAACTCTAACTTGTCCGCTTGTTGTCTTTTGACATGAGCCGGACAACCCCAAATTCTGAGATGACTCAGACTTGGTTTCTTACCGTGCCATATCTCATACGGTGTGGTAGGAACGGTTTTAGAGGGAACCCTATTCAGTAGATAAGATTGAAGTTAACAATGAGTGTCCCCAAAGAAAATCAGGGAGGTCTGTGAAGCTCATCATGGATCGAACCATATCCTAATAGGAGTCCGATTTCTCCATTCTGAAACCCCGTTGAGTTGAGGTGTTCCTGGTGGAGTCCATTGAGAGACTATGCCATTTTCCTTGAGATAGTCTAGGAATTCCCGGCTAAGGTATTCACCTCCTCGATCTGATCGAAGAACCTTAATGGGTTTTCCAGTTTGTTTTTCTACTTCATGTCTGAATTCTTTGAACTTTTCAAAAGCTTCAGACTTATGTCTCATAAGATACACATACCCATACCTAGACAGATCATCGGTAAAGGTAATGAAGTAGACAAAATTGCCTCTAGCCGGCACATCAAATGGGCCGCACACATCAGTATGTACTAGGGCAAGGAGATCTGTGGCCCTCTCCCCATGTCCAACAAAAGGGAGTTTAGTCATTTTGCCTTGAAGACAAGATTCACAAGTTGGATATGACTCAGAAGTCAATGGACTCAATAGCCCATTTTTCTCCAATTTGTTGATCCTATCTTCTGCTATATGACCTAATCTCAGGTGCCATAGATATCTGTCGTTTGGACTATCCCTAGGTCGTTTGGCATTCACGTTTTGCTCGATAGTTAGAACAGGTACATCAATATGTAGCTGATAAAGACCATTAATAAGGAAACCATTTGCAATTTTATTTCTTTCATAAAGAATGTTACAATGGTCCTTAAAGAAGGTGATCACATAACCTTCTTGTGCTAAGCATGAAACAGAAATCAAATTCCTGCTAGCTGCAGGCACAATAATAACAGTCTTTCAAAACTAAGTCTAAACCAGATGGTAATCGAAGAGGGTATGTTCCCACGGCTACTGCAGCAACTCTTGCTCCATTACCGATGCGTAGGATCATGTCTCCATCCCTCAGCCTCCTGCTATCCTCAAGACCCTGCATAGAAGTGCACAGATGAGCACTAGAACCAGAGTCAAGCACCCAACTGGATGCAGAAGAAACCGTAAGGTTAGACTCAATAACGAGCATACCTCCAGAAGGACCTTCCTTCTTGTTCTTTAGGGTGGCCAGGTAAGTAGGGCAGTTCCGCTTCCAATGGCCGTCGCTGTTGCAATGGAAACACTTTCCTTTGACATCGGCCTTTTTCTTCGGCTCTGCTTTCTTCTTCTTAGATCCTTCCACCTTTTGCTTTTTCACAGACTTCTTTTTCTTTCCATAAGACTTTCTTTTGGAAGAAGTCCGTTCCATAGCAAGAACTGAGCCTTTAGAACCTTTCATAGAAAGCTCAGCGGTAACCAGCATATTCATTAACTCGGCCAAGGAATTTCTGAAGTTTATGCATGTGGTAATTCATGATGAATTGCCCATATGCATCAGTCAAGGATTGCAGAATAATATCGTTCTGCAGGTCCAAGTCTAACTTCACACCGAGCTTCTCAAGCTCTTCCATGTCCTTGATCATTGTCAGACAGTGATCTTGGACTGACTGCCCATCACGCATCTTAGCCTTAAAAAGTCATTTTGTGACTTGATATTTGGCTGCGCGACTCTGTTCACCAAACATCTCCTGCAGGTGAGCCAACATTTGGCGAGCAGTCCCGATATCCTTCATGTTGGCGCTGGAGCTCATCAGACATCGAGCCCAACATGTAATATCTGGCCTTATTATCTTCGTCAATCCATTTTTCCAGAGACGCTCTCTGTTCAACAGATGGACGGGCTGGTAAGGTGGGAGGGTCCTGGTCCAAAACATGGGTTAACTTCTCGGAACCCAAAATAATTTTGTAGTTCCTGAGCCAATCTTTATAATTGGGTCCAGTCAGTCTATGTGTGTCCAGGATACGTGCCAATGGGTTGGACGCAGACATTTTCCTGTAGAGAGTCAAAGATTCTAGTTAGATACTGTAATTTTGACTTGACCAATTTGTTTAGGGATTTTATTTTTAAACAAATTAGCTCCCACTATTTTCTCGGATCCCTACACTCCCTCTGTAGAGATGCGAAAATCTCCACGATTAATGATTTCTAGTGGGTGGTGCGGTCTCACCAACTGACTCATCACCTCACCTAACAGTTATTGGTGATGGGTTAGCCAATGAGTGAACAACTCTTGTTCAATGATTCTCTAATCATGGTGCACCCAAACTTGGTCTCTAATTCATGAATCTCACCGTATCCGGAATATTGATCCACTCCTTAGTTAAGTCAGACCCACCATTTGCATAGACTGGGTTCCTAATTGAGTCTCTCACCGTATCCGAAATATTGAGCCCAACTCATCCTCCAGCCCATAGCATCCAATGCCTAATAGACATGGTTGCATCTTCCCGGTGCAACTGAGCCACTGTATCCAGCCGAGAACAATCAACCCCGGGAAGGGCCCGCACATCTACAATGGTGGAAGACCTCAGACTTAATCTTTTCTTAGGGAGAATTGATTCAGGTCTCATTAAACTAGACTTGGCTTAGTCATAACAATTATGACTAACCTAGTGGCATGGGTTAGCTCGGATTATTGACCACCTCAGATCAGAACTGTGTCAACAGATATGGCCAGGTAAGTGAGACCGGTGGAAGGAATATGCCATTAACTCGTACAAGAACGCATTCAGGTCGAGTAGCTTCCAATTAAAAACCAGTCGGTCGTCTATGTGCCAAACTTACCTTAGACACCAAATTGTTGAGCCAGAACCAATTGGGTTAGCCTACAATCCAGACTCTAACCTCTGAGCCTAATTAGGTCTTGCTTGATCGTGACTCGATCTTGACCCAGACTTAATCCTATTAGGCTGGTCAATTTAAGCATTGTTGATCCCATCTAACCAACTCTTGATTCGGTTTGATCAACCGCTTAGACCTAATTGAGCTACCCAAGCCCGAACCCAGTATTATGAATATGTCTTAGATCTGAAATTCTCAATTTTAGACCTAATTAATATTCCATAAACTTAATTCTTAATTAAGTAGGGTTCATAAACAAAATATGCACAATAAATCCTAGGGTTTCAGGATCTAGGGTTTTGCAGAAAGTAAGTTTTGGGTTTCTGATTAAGGACGAACACGCAGCACCCCTACACATCATAAGAACACCCCATCGAATGGGAAGAGAGGGCCTTTAAACCCTTCTTCGTTCTTATGACCGGACGGCCAAGAGGAACGCCTTAATCAGGAACATTCAATACTACAAAACAAGTTATCAGATCTATATCATATATCTCATATATAAATTTAGATCTAATCATGGCATATTTTGCATACATCTCATGTATCAAATCATGCATATTTTCAGATCTAAATTATCTCATAATAATCTAAAAAATTAGATTTAAATTGATCTAATCAAAATAAATTCTAATCTAGACAATTATGTAGAACTATTCTACAACTAGTCTAGACATGCATCAATCATATCTCATATGATATTTAAAATTAAATAATTTTTATTTGCTATTTTTTCAGATGTTATTATAACACTTATAATATCAAAAAATAGTAAATAAAAAGATCTAAAATATGATTTAATCAGATTAAATCAAAGACATGCAAGACTATTCTATAGAACTATTCTATTCTAGAACTAGTCATGCATATCTTCTAATCTTAGATCCAAATTCATTTAATTTTAATTTTTTCTGATTTCAGATCTGATCACATCTCATGTGACATCTGAAATCACTTTATTTTCTAATTAAAATAAAATTAAAATCAGATCTAAACAATTTTAGAACCATGGCTCTGATACCAGTTGAAGGGAAATCCTGATTTCCCGGTCCAGGTTCGTTCCAGATCTGATCAGATCAAGAGATATATTTCAAAAATTTTTCTCTTGATCTCAATCAGATCTTGATATGTTTCAGATCTGATTCTTATTATTTTAATAAATAAAATAAAATAAGATAAATTAAATCAAATTTAATTTACCTGATTTGGGTAATCCTATTACCCTGTTAGATGATCCTGATTGCAGCGGAAGGTTCTGGATCTTAGCCACGCAAGCGCCTGGCCTCTACCGGTATCCACTCGGGTTGGATCTGGAGATCCTCTTCTTCTCTATCACACCTCCAAAAATCAGATCTGGATCTGATCTGGAGGATCTTCAAAACTCTTTTGAAGATCTGCAGTCGTCCTTTTGCAGCAGCGCAGCCTTCTTGCTTTTGATCGCCTTTCCTTGATCTGAATCGCACCAACCAAAGTCCAAAACTCCTTTTGGACGTGGAGAGCAAGGGGAGAAGAGAGTTATGGCATGGAGGAAGGAGGGGAGAGGCAGCCTTGGGGCATGGGGTTTCTCAATTGAATTCATTAGAATTAGGGTTGGGCGCAGGGTCTTATTTATAGACCTAAGCTTGTGATCCAACTCCTCTTCCTCCTCAACCAATCACAACCCTTTGTGAAATCAGATCTAAATCTGATTGGTTGGAATAGAGACCCCTGGATTCCTCCTTAGAGGGCGCCTAAGACCAGTCAAAGTTGGATTCTTAGTAGAACTCTAATTGGAATCCAAAAGGGAGGTGGAGTCCTTGTCCAACAAGGACTCCTAGGCGCCTCCAACTTGGGCTCACGCCACCCTTGGCGTGCGCCCTTCTCCTTGCCAGGTTCTGGCAGGGGGACAGGCCCCCACCAGCTCTCCAATAGGTGCATGACATGTGGTCAAAAGTCAAAGTGTCAATGGTCAACGTTTGACCAGTCAAAGGTAGACTTTTGACCAAAGTCAAAGAACAAGAAATGGCAGGTGACCAAAAATGGCAGGTAATGTCTTACAAATAAGACAACCTTTTCTGACTTGGACAACCTCCAGTCAGACCATATGAAGGCCTCTGATTGAGCACAAACTCCTTTGGCTCAGTCAGGACAACTTATTTATGATAGTAAAAGAAGAACGTTAGGTTCAATCGAGTGCTAGCACGATTTCCTTGAACCTAATTGAATCTCATTCAGATCAATTGAACTAGATCAGTTCAATTGATGATCACCAGATTCAAACCCTTGTTTGTGTGACCCAGTTAGGTTCAGTTCTGTATGGTAATGGGATATGTCATGATCTCTATCATCGACATCATCGAAACTCCTTTCGATGGATCAGAACTCTTCTGATTCGAACAGCTAGAATGATCGATCATCTAAATCATTCTAATTGCTCCCAAAATCCACCAGTGACACCTAGCAGTATATGGTGGCAACCCATCAGAGCTGAATGCGAACCTCTTGGTGCAGCTACCTGTGTGATTAAGTTCTTCTATCTTGAGCCCCGATCAGATTAGGGTTAAGGTGAACTCGTCAAACCCTAGTCTCTGTCATATGATGTAATCATTCGATTCGAGTCCAATGTGAAAATCTAAATAGAAACTCTTTCTATTATTTCACTCTACCATGGCCATGGATTTCTGGACTTGATTCTCATGATCATCATAGGGCTGCTCCTCTACCACCGAGGTAGATAGATTCCATCTTGATGCAATCCAGTTCCTACAATGAACATGCTATAGCCAACATACACCTCAGGGTTCCATATGGCTAGGAGACCGAGTAATGGTGTAGTCAAACTATAACACCCTCAAGGTGAACTGCCGATGCATCTCAGGTCAAAGAACCAGACACACTACTGCAGCATCGAGTCAGTCATTGACGAGAAGGTAGACTTCCTAATGACTACTCGAGGTGGTCACGCTCAGTGCCCTCGTTCTCTAACGAGTACCTGTACTCTCGCTCCGGTGTCTCCACACCGTAGACTCAAGACTCATCTACTAAAGAGAAGCGATTCGTACACCAACCTTCCGGATCAATCACCATCCTCGTGATGATCCTATGGTCGGGAGCTGTTTATGAGTTAATAATGATTATTCATGTCTTAAATTTTCAACTCTTGAAAATATGAATTATCATTACCATTAACTCAAAGGATGTATCACAGACACTAAATACACAGGTGTGATAGAAAATAACCCATTTTATTGATTATAGTCAAAATTATAATTTTGCCCCTAGAAGTGTATTACAAGTGTCAGCCAATTCTGGCTTCTAGGGCACATATATCTAACAGTGATTTGTATAGGATTATTTTTCAATATTCTGGATACGGTGAGAGACTCAATTAGGAATCCAGTCTGTGTCCTCCAAGTTAGTGGGAGAGGATGGTTACACATTGGAGGAGTCAGAAGTTCAAGATAAAATTACTAACTTTTAAATTTTTTAATATGCTTAAAATTATATTTAAATATTTTTTAAATATTTATTATTTATTTGAATACTTGTTAGGCTATCTTTCGTCAAAATCGAAAGAATCGGATGGTCCATGAGTATACACACTCTCGACCGTGAGTCTATGGTCAGTCGTGTGCATAGAAAGGTAATGAATTCTAAATCTTACTAGATAAATTAAATTAATATTTTTTTCATATTTTTAATAAACTAATCCATTGTTATAGCTGATGAGAGATGGAGTGATGCCTAGCCATAGCGAGATCTTTCGATCTAGTCATATGGATAAGAAGGGCAGGCCGATGAACGCCGCGATCAAAAAATTTTTTGTAAGTATTAAATATATTAGTATATATGATTAGTATTATAGCATCTTTTATAAAATTTTATTTGAATTTATAATTACAAAATCAGTTAGATGCACTTGTGAGTGAGGGCCCGGATACCTCTAGCCCCCATGACCATCTATCTCAGGTCTTAGGATCGGAGCACTCTGGAAGGATTTGATGCAGGCCTGGACATACATCAACCAATTATTGGCCTGAGGTGAGCGTCTCTTCATAAACTTTCGGTGTTGTCAGTTGAGAGGAGTTTGAGGAGGCATTGGCATGGGCAGATCATGCTGCGATGCGGGCAGATTGGGCTGAGAAGCACACGTCTCATCTGGAGGGCATCATGAGAGACATGGTATCGATGCTCAGCATGCGTTTTAGAGATGCCTTCATAGGCTTTGAGGATATATTGGCTCGCATTCTAGCTCCAGCTCCTTCAGCTCTGGCTCTAGCTCCGACTTCGCCTCTGCCTCCAACTCCAACTCCAACTCTAGCTCATGCTCCATCTCCCGATGATGATGATTATATAGATTTAGGAGACTTTTGATGTATTTTTTCAAAAAATATTATAATAAATTTTATTCGATAATAAAATTTTAGTATTTTAAAAATATTTTTATATTTATAATATTTTTATGTTATATATCTATGCATTTATCAGCTAAAAAATATAAAAAATTAAAAATTTTATATTTTTTTAATTATTCAAAAGCTATGGCAGTGATTTTACAATCGCTGCCATAGACATGCCAACCACTATCGTAGACAATATGTCAATCGCTATATTAGACCTATGATAGTGGTTTTATAATCGCTACCACTACCGTAGACATGCCAACCGCTACCATAGGTAATGTGTCAACCGCTGTATTAGATCCATGACAATGGTTCCATAACCGCTACCATAGAGCTTATGACAGTAGTTTATATAACCACTGCCATAAGTCAAGCTATGGCAACGATTTATATAACCACTGCTATAGGTCAAGCTATGGTAGCAGTTTAGAAATTACTACAATAGATGCTCTATGGCAGTGGTTCCCAGAACCGCTGCAACAATCGCTGCCATAGACCTATGGTGACGGCTGCAGTGACAGCGGTTAGCTAATCACTGCCATAGCCTATAATGATAATTTTTTAGGCTACGATAATGGTTACAAACCACTGTCGTAATCCTATTCTGTAGTAGTGATAATCGTGAATCAACCATCTGATTAGTCAAGAACCTCTTTTGCATGTGACCCCATATGTTCAATTTTGACTGGTAGTGAGATACATTATGATCTCCATCAATAATGTCATTGAAACTTCTTTTAATAAATTGAAACTCTTTCTAATTTATCTAATAAAAAATTATTGATTACCAAAATAATTCTCATTAGTCCTATAATCCACCAGTGATACCTAACAGTATATAGTGAAAATCTAGTAGAACTAAAAATGAATCTTTGGTATAGTTCCGGTATAGTCTAGTTCTTCTATCATGAGTCCTGACTAGACGCAGGTCAAGAATAGCTCATCAAACCCATTCATCCATCCTATATATGTTAGATTCAATTGACTCGAGTCCATGTAAAATCTTATGAAAATTCTTTCCATCATTTATCTGCCATGGTCATTGATGCATGCTAATTTATAGCTATGGCAAGTGCACCAATCCATCAAGTAATAAAGTGAATGAGTAGAGTATCGTCCCAAGAGGATTGAAAAATAAGTACTGAAAAGCTCTTTCCTATGCTTTATTTAGAATATCGATTTATGAGAATAAAAAATTAAAGAACAAAATAAAA
Organism: Cocos nucifera; assembly: GCA_006176705.1. Classification (NCBI taxonomy): domain Eukaryota; kingdom Viridiplantae; phylum Streptophyta; class Magnoliopsida; order Arecales; family Arecaceae; genus Cocos; species Cocos nucifera. Next base: position 10,260 of record QRFJ01007246.1, read on the forward strand.
AAATAATTAAAAATTTTTAAGAAAATAGAGAGAGTGTAAATTATTAGGGCTTTAAACTCAAGAGCAATGGATTACTAAGGCAATCGGTTCACCAACTCAGTCAATACAATATTCAGATTTTTAGATTAATTTTATTTCATGTGATGGTGGAGTCTCCTAATTTATTCACTATCCTTTGGTCCAGGCATAGCAAAACTATCAATATTTATTAATTATCCTTTGGTCCAGGTGTAATTTAAATAAATATTAATGCATTAAGTTTTGTGAAACCCTCTAATTAAAATACGCTGCGTCCAAAGCGCACTAAAATTCCCGCATGCATATGAATTCTAATTTGATTCATAATACAAGGTATATAATCAAGAAGCAATAACATAGATGTACTTGGTCCGTAACATCTATGTTCATCAGATCAATTAGAAGATGGCCAGTAATCTAAAAGCATTAAGATCAGATTTATATACTCCTCATGAATAAAATTTAAAAATAATCACACTGAATATTGCATCAAAAGAGTGGCTACACCTTAGCCTTAGTAAAATAAAATTTAGTTCATGATAACAAATTCAAAAATAGCAAATAAAATAAAAAGCATAGAGAAATTAGACTGTTTGATTGCTGAAATTGATTGTCTGCTGCTCTTGGATGTGGAGAACTTGGTGAAGAAGAAGATGCTCCTTGATCGATGTCTTGATTGTCGAAAGAAATCAAAAATCTTTTTTTTTCTCACAAATCACTCTTCTCTTTCTACCTCTCTCCTCTCTTTTTTTTTTTTTTTCTTTATTTCTCTGACTCTCTCCCTTTTTCTCTTTTTCTCTGATTTCCTCTCTTTTTCTATGGCAACATCAGGTTTTATAGGTTAAGAGATTGATTTTTCCCCCAAAATCCTTTCAAGAAATTAGGTTTAAGACTCCCAAAAACAACTCAAATTAAGGATCTGGGATAATTCTGATCGTTGGATGTTGATCAAACGGTCCAAAAATCACTCAAAAACCCCTTAAAATAACCCAGATCAAGTCGGATTTAATGCCAGCCGTTGGATCAACCGTTGGATTGAATCTGGGCCATCCGATCGCATTAGAAAGAAGGCCTTCTGATCTTTAGTTTAACATGTCGGGATGAATCTCAGCCGTTGGATCTCGATCGGGAGCTGCGGATGCCATTCCATCAGCGCCTTTCTTTTCGTCCGTCCGATCAAGTTTCAGTGAAAACCGCCCGTTGGATCAGCCAAAATTCCCAAATTGCCCTCCATGGACCATGCGCGAGCCCGGTGTTGCATGGACACTGCCGCATTCTTCAGCCAATCAGAGCGTGCTTCTTCATGTAAAATTCCCAAATTACCCTCCAAATGGTCCACCATGCACCGCAAAAAATGCTGACATCATCCTGACGTCAGTGTTGCATCGACGGGTTGGTCTGCGGTCAAGCCGAGCGGTCTGCTGAGCCAATTTTCTGAACTGATTTTTTTTTTTTTTGAAATTCAATTCTGGGCTCGTTTGAAGTCCATTTTGCCTGAATTTTATTTCATCTGAACCAAAAAAATAAGATCTTCACATTGGTGGCCTTCTTTCATACATAAGATAAATAAAAATATCAATTTCTAAAGAAATAGATTAATTTATTTTATAATTTAATATTTTTATTAGTATATTTTTATCACTTATCACATCCCCTAACTTAGTCATTGCTAGTCCCTTAGCAATGTTTTATTTAATACCATGTTTCAATAAGATTATCCATCACAAAGATAAAATCTAGGATTAAAGGTCAAAAAGTTTAGAAAATACTGCTAACTAAGCATTGAGCTTCAGAAGCAAATTTTTCAGTCAATACAATTAAAAACTTTCTTAGAGTACATCAAAGATCTATAGCACTTGTGTTCGTGATGACTAACTTTAGCATTTCAGTATTAAATTAAAAGAACAAAAGTATCCTCTCTTATCACCTATTTTGGTCAATTTTCTATACATTCTCAATTTTATACTCATGAATTAAGGTAGCTTTCACACTGCCTTTCTTTTTTTTTTTTTTTTTTTGTGCTGAGCATCCTGGCCTTTCCTTCACCATTTTACGTGAATTTTCACACTTGACCTAGGTGCAGAGACCCAGTTACTAGGCTTTGGGCAATCCACATATACTCTATCTTTTGCACTTTATTTTATAGGCAGGTAGCTCTTTCCTTAAATTCAAGTTTCTTTGATTAGAATGTATATTAATTACCAATTTTTAGTGATAATTGAATCCTCAGTTGGCCTTATAATCAATACCTACTTTGCCTTGTTAGTGTGCATGTGCAATAAAAAGTGCTAATAAGTCTTTTAATGACCTAAGTAGGCTGCTAAAAGTTGACCAACTAATCTACTTCTTTAACTCATTACATTCATTAGCAAATAATTCTATCTTTTATCACTTATCCAGTTTATCTTGCTCAAGATTTTCTTCTTGACACATGATTTTTTTTTTTTTTAACTTATTCTACATTGTCTTAAAGGAGAAAGAAAAATAAAGGGTGCAATAAAGGATAGGAAGGAATACACCTGATTTGGTTCAGTCTGGTTCTTTGGAGCTTTGAAATTTTGCTTGAGTTCTCATTGATTTTTCTGCAAAATTGAAAATACACACCAGAGCAGTAAAAGAGCAACAACAAATTACTGAAAAATAAAAGAAAAGAAAAATGATCAAAACTAAAAAGAAAAGAAACAACCTATCTAGTAGTTCTGATTTATAGTCTTCAGCTTGACTTTCTTTGAAGTTCTAAAGTGGATCTTGTAATTGAAATGCTTCCTTCTCCTTTTCAAAACTTCCATTAATGTAATTTTTCAGCCTGTGACCGTTTACCTTGAAGGTACCTTTTGATTCATCAAAGATCTCTACTGCTCCATATGGAAATACCTTAGTAATTGTATAGGGACCTGTCCATCTTGATTTTAGCTTTCCTGAAAACAAATGTAGCCATGAACTATACAAAAGAACTTGCTGTCCCTCATGGAATTCTCTTTTTACAATATGGTTATCATGCCATTTCTTAGTACGTTCTTTGTAAATCCTGGCATTCTCATAAGCATGGTGGCGAAATTCGTCCATCTCATTTATTTGCATTAACCTGTTCTTCTCTGCATCTTGTATATCAAAGTTAAGAATTTTCATGGCCCAATATGCTTTATGTTCTAGCTCAACAGGGAGGTGGCATGCTTTTCCAAAGAGTAGCCTATATGGGGACATACCAATAGGTGTTTTATATGCAGTTCTATATGCCCATAATGCATCATCTAATTTCAATGACCAGTCTTTTCTAGATGCAATTATAGTTTTTTCTAAAATTCTTTTTAATTCCCTATTAGACACCTCTACTTGACCACTGGTTTGTGGATGATATGGGGTAGCTATTTTATGAGTGACACCATATTTGTTTAATAGATTTTCAAATTGTTTATTACAAAAGTGTTTACCTCCATCACTAATGATTGCTCTAGGAGTGCCAAAATGAGTAAAAATATGCTTTTTCAAAAATTTGACAACTACCTTTGCATCATTAGTTGGAAAGGGTGCTGCTTCTACCCATTTTGAAACATAATCTACAGCCACAAGTATATATTGATTTGAAAAAGAACTAGGAAAAAGGTCCCATAAAATCAATACCCCAAACATCAAAAATTTCACACACAAGAATATTGTTTAAAGGCATTTCATGTCTTCTAGAGAGATTTCCAGTTCTTTGACAGCGGTCACATGAAGAGACATAAGTATGAGCATCTTTAAATAGAGAGGGCCAATAAAAACCTGATTGAAGAACCTTATATGCTGTTCTAGTTGGGCCGAAATGTCCTCCTGCCTCTCGATCATGACAATGATGCAGAATTTTCTCCATTTCTTCCTCTGGAATGCATCTTCTAATGACCTGATCTGAACAACACTTATACAAAAAGGGTTCATCCCAGAAATAATGTTTAACAATAGATAAGAACCTCTTCTTTTGTTGAAAAGAAAGACCAAGTGGAAAAACCTTACCAACCAAGTAGTTAATAATATCAGCATACCATGGAAAAATGTTCTACCTGATATAGCATAGAGGCATTCATCTGGAAAATTCCTCCTTGATAGGGCAAATATCTAATTCCTTCTCTGTGATGTTTTCCAGTCTGGAAAGGTGGTCAGCAACTGAATTCTCTGTGCCCTTCTTATCCTTGATCTCCAAATCATATTCTTGTAGCAAAAGAATCCATCTGATCAATCTGGGTTTTGCATCTTTCTTGGTAAGGAGATACTTTAGAGCTGCATGGTCGGTGTATATAATAACTTTAGATAAAATAAGATAAGAATGAAATTTGTCTAATGCAAATACTACTGCCAGAAGCTCCTTTTCAGTGGTTGCATATTTTTGTTGAGCTTCAGTCAAAGTGCGGCTAGCATAGTATATTGTTTGAAAAATCTTATCCTTTCTTTGACCAAGTACTGCTCCTATGGCTGTGTCACTAGCATCACACATCAACTCAAAAGGTAGGGACCAATCTGGTGCTACCATAATAGGTGCCGTGACCAGCTTCTCCTTGAGGGTGTTAAATGCCTGCAAACACTCATCAGAAAAATGAAAAGAGACATCCTTGCATAATAATTTAGATAAAGGTTTAGAAATTAGAGAGAAGTCCTTTATAAATCGACGGTAAAATCCAGCATGCCCCAAAAAGCTCCTAATGGCCTTAACTGAGGTCGGTATGGGTAATTTTTCGATCACCTCAAGCTTAGCTCTATCAACCTCAATACCTTTATATGAAATCTTGTGGCCTAACACTATGCCTTCTTGTACCATCAGATGACACTTTTTCCAATTTAAGACAAGATTAGTATCCTCACATCTTTGTAAAATAAGAGATAAGTTATGCAAGCATTTATCAAATGTGGATCCAAAGACAGAAAAATCATCCATAAATATTTCAAGATAATTTTCAATCATATCATAAAAAATAGCCATCATGCATCGTTGAAAAGTAGCTGGTGCATTACATAAACCAAACGGCATTCTTCTAAAAGCAAATGTACCATAAGGACATGTAAAAGTAGTTTTCTCTTGATCCTCAGGTGCTATGGCAATTTGATTATAACCAGAATATCCATCTAGAAAGCAGTAAAAATCATATCCAGCTAATCTTTCTAACATCTGATCAATGAATGGAAGAGGATAATGATCTTTTCTAGTTGCATCATTTAATTTTCTATAATCCATGCACACTCTCCATCCAGTAACAGTTCTAGTGGGGATTAATTCATTATTATCATTTTGAACTACAGTAATCCCACCTTTCTTAGGAACTACTTGAACAGGGCTCACCCATGAACTATCAGAGATAGGATAAATAATACCTGCATCCAGTAGCTTGATTACCTCCTTTTTGACCACTTCTTGCATCTTGGGGTTGAGTCTTCTTTGGGGTTGGACCGTAGGCTCATAGTTGTCCTCCATGAGAATTTTGTGCATACAAATTGAGGGACTAATTCCTTTGATGTCTGCTATTGTCCATCCAAATGCCTTTTTGTGTTTCTTTAGTACTCTTAATAATTTTTCTTCCATTAAATCTGTCAAGGAAGAAGAAATAATAACAGGTAAGTGTGATGAACCTTCCAAGAAAACATATTTTAAATGAGAAGGGAGAGGTTTAAGTTCAAGAGTAGGTGGCTCTTCAATTGATGTCTTTGGAAAAGGAGTGGATGATCTTTCTAATTCTTCAAATCGTGGTCTGTATGTGCGTGGAATATATGGTCTGGCCCTTAGCAATTTTATGCATTCTGTTTGCCTTTCATCTTCAGCTGAACCCTCTTGTGATTGGACAATGCAAGCTTCAATAGGGTCTCAAACCTATTTTCTACAGAATTCTCATACTAATGGATTGTCAATAATATCAATCTATAGAAAATAAGTTTGATTATCATCAGGATGTTTAGTATCTTTGAAAACATTAAAAGTAACTTGTTCATCTTGGACTCTAAGAATTAATTTTTCTTGTTGAACATCTATTAAAGCTCCTCCAGTAGCTAAAAAGGGTCTCCCTAAAATAAGGGGTACATCATAATCTTCTTCCATATCAAGAACAATAAAATCAACAGGAAAAATAAACTTGTTTACCTTTACCAAGACATCCTCCACTATACCTCTTGGATATTTAATGGATCTGTCGGCTAATTGAAGAGTAATAGTGGTAGGCTTTGGTTCTCCTAGACCCAGCTTCCTGAAAATAGAAAAAGGCATGAGATTAATGCTTGCTCCTAAATCACATAAAACTTTATCAAAACTACAATCACCAATAATGCAGGGGATAGTAAAACTCCCTGGATCTTTTAACTTCTGTGGTAATTTATTTTGAAGTATTGCTGAGCATTCTTCATTCAAATTTATTCTCTCATGCTCCTTCAGCTTTTTCTTATTTGTTAAGATTTCTTTGAGAAACTTGGCATACCTGGGCATTTGAGTAATAGCATCTACAAAAGGAATATTAATATGTAAATTCTTTAAAATTTTGAAAAAGTTAGAAAATTTCCTTATCTGGATGCTGTATTTGTCTCTCTGGGAATGGTAGTGGCGGCACGTAGGGCTTCACATTTGGATCAGCAAACCGTATACCTGGAGACCATCCATCTGCTGGTTGTTTTGGTGACTGACGAATTTTGAGTTGATGGTTCCTTATTTGTAGTTGGCTCTTCAGTCTCTTTCTTCTGATGTGGCTCCTCCAGCTTTGTACCACTTCTTAGGGTGATAGCATTGACTTGCTCCCTTGGATTTGTCTCCGTATTGCTTGGCAAGGATCCTTGAGGTCTCTCGGAGATTATCTTAGCCATTTGACCTATTTGCATCTCCAAGTTTCGAATTGCTGCTGTTTGGTCCTGCCTAAGTTTGGCTTCCAAATTTTTTATAGTTGCTTCTTGGTTTTGCATAAATTTGACCATCAGCTCTTCCATGTTGGACTTCTTTTCAGGTACTTGGAATCCCGGGGGTGGCTGTTGTGCTGCATTTTGATTGCTCCATGAGAAATTTGGGTGCTGCCTCCACCCTTGATTGTATGTGTTGGAGTAGGGATTGTTTTGTTGCGGCCTGAAAAAATTACCAATATAATTAGCTGTATCAGTTGTTTTAGCAAAAGGATTACCTGTCTGGCAATTGCTCGTATCGTGTCCTCCTCCACACAGGTCACAAGTAATGCTCTGAACATGCATAGCTGTTCCCTTTAAGTTGTTGACTTCGGCTCTAAGGGCTGCAATTTCAGCTAGTAAAGGTTGGCACGCAATCTACTCCCTGCACAGCTGCTAGTCTTTTTGGCATCATGCGCTCTGTCTGCCATTGATAGCTATTTGATGCCATCTCATCGATCAGATCGAAGGCTTCTTCCTCCATTTTTTCGATTAATGGTTCCTCCTGCTGCTGCATCAATCATAGAATCGATTAGTAGGAGATAAACCATTATAGAAAGTTTGTACCTGAAGCCATACGGGTAGTTGATGATGTGGACATCTCCTCAGCAGTTCCTTGAAATGCTCCCAAGCCTCATATAGTGTCTCCATGTCCATCTGCATAAAAGAAGTGATATCGTTGCGCATCTTAGCAGTCTTGGAAGGTGGAAAGTACTTGGCTAAGAATTTTTGGGCTAGGACATCCCAAGTTGTGATAGAACCTGCAGGAAGAGAATGAAGCCAATTTTTAGCTTTATCCCATAAAGAGAAAGGAAATAACCTTAATCTAATAGCATCATCCGACACCCCATTAATTTTAAAAGTATCACAAAGTTCAAGAAAATTAGAAATATGGGCATTCGGATCATCATGCACGTGTCCACTGAATTGGACAGTTGATTGAATCATCTGGATCATCGCCGATTTTATTTCGAAGTTGTTTGCTCGTACAGGCGGTCTCCTGATGCTCGAAGCTGCATCGGCTATAGATGGTGTGATGTAATCATTTAATGGATGATGTACTGGTCGAATAGCTTCATGCTGTCCTTCAGTCGCCATATCCAATCCTAGATTGATGTCGTTAGGATCTTCAGCTGCCATGTTTCTCTCTTGTTGTAGTCTTCTAATGGTTCTTTCAATTTCTGGATCTAAAGGTAGTAAGTTACTATGTCCAGTACGTGTCATGCACTAAATTTTTTTTTTTAAATAATAAAAATTAAAAATAAATTTCTAAAGTAAAGCTAGGATCAAAATTTTAATATTATTTTAGACACAATCCCCGGCAACGGCGCCAAAAACTTGATGCGTGCTAATTTATAGCTATGGCAAGTGCACCAGTCGATCAAGTAATAAAGTGAATGAGTAGAGTATCATCCCTAGAGGATTGGAAAATAAGTACTGAAAAGCTCTTTCCTATGCTTTATTTAGAAGATCGATTTATGAGAATAAGAAATTAAAGAAAAAATAAAAAAATAATTAAAAGTTTTTAAATTAAATAGAGAGAGTGTAAATTATTAGGGTTTTAAATTCAAGAGCAATGGATTACTAAGGCAATCGGTTCACCAACTCAGTCAATACAATATTCAGGATTTTTAGATTAATTTTATTTCATGTGACGGTGGAGTCTCCTAATTTATTCACTATCCTTTGGTCCAGGCATAGCAAAACTATTAATATTTATTAATTATCCTTTGGTCCAGGTGTAATTTAAATAAATATTAATGCATTAAGTTTTGTGAAACCCTCTAATTAAAATACGCTGCGTCCAAAGCGCACTAAAATTTCCTGCATGCATATGAATTCTAATTTGATTCATAATACAAGGTATATAATCAAGAAGCAATTAACATAGATGTACTTGGTCCGTAACATCTATGTTCATCAGATCAATTAGAAGATGGCCAGTAATCTAAAAGCATTAAGATCAGATTTATATACTCCTCATGAATAAAATTTAAAAATAATCATACTGAATATTGCATCAAAAGAGTGGCTACACCTTAGCCTTAGTAAAATAAAATTTAGTTCATGATAACAAATTCAAAAATAGCAAATAAAATAAAAAGCATAGAGAAATTAGACTGTTTGATTGCTGAAATTGATTGTCTGCTGCTCTTGATGTGGAGAACTTGGTGAAGAAGAAGAGGCTCCTTGATCGATGTCTTGATTCGTCGAAGAAAAATCAAAAAACCCTTTTTGATTTTCTCACAAATCACTCTTCTTTTTCTACCTCTCTCCTCTCTTTTCTTTTTCTTTTTCTTTATTTCTCTAACTCTCTCCCTTTTTCTCTTTTCTCTTTTTTCTCTCTTTTTCTTTGACTTCTTTCCCCTTTTTCACGGCAACATCAGGTTTTTTATAGGTAAAGAGATTGATTTTTCCCCCAAAATCCATTCAAAAATTAGGTTTAAGACTCCCAAAACAACTCAAATTAAGATCTGGGTAATTCTGATCGTTGGATGTTGATCAAACGGTCCAAAAATCACTTCAAAAACCCCTTAAAATAACCCAGATCAAGTCGGATTTAATGCCAGCCGTTGGATCAACCGTTGGATTGAATCTGGGCCGTCCGATCGCATTAGAAAGAAGGCCTTCTGATCTTTAGTTTAACGTCGGGATGAATCTCAGCCGTTGGATCTCGATCGGGAGCTGCGGATGCCGTCCATCAGCCTTCTTTTCGATCCGTCCGATCAAGCTTCAGTGAAAAGGCGCCCGTTGGATCAGACAAAATTCCCAAATTGCCCTCTATAGACCATGCACGAGTCCGATGTTGCATGGACCACCGCATTCTTCAGCCAATCAGAGCGTGCTTCTTCATGTGAAATTCCCAAATTATCCTCCAGATGGTCCACCGTGCGCATGAAAAATGCTGACGTCTGTGTTGCATGGACCGCCGCATTCTTCAGCCAATCAGAGCGCGCTTCTTCATATGAAATTCCCAAATTATCCTCCAGATGGTCCACCGTGCACCATGAAAAATGCTGATGTCATCCTGACATCAGCGTTGCATTGGTGGATCGGTCTGCGATCAAGTCGGGTGGTCTGCTGAGCCAATTTTCTGAACCGATTTGAATCGAACCGATTTTTTTTCTTTTGAAATTCAATTTCGAGCTCGTTTGAAGTCCGTTTTGCCTAAAATTTATTTCATCTGAACCAAAAAAATAAGATCTTCATATTGGTGGCCTTTTTTCTATATAAAATTAATAAAAATATCAATTTTTAAAGAAATAAATTAATTTATTTTATAATTAATCCAAATATAAAGCAGTATTTTGGGACTGCTAGCCTGATACATAATTGGATCGGCTCAGTTTGAGATGAGCCGACCCAATCCTAGGTTAGCCGGCTAAGTCTGAAATTGGACCAGCTCAGTATCGAGGGATTAGTTTTGTGTACGTGAGTTATTTGGATTTGGAGAATTTTTCTATAAGCTTGGAGCTTGATCATTTTGTAAAGTATTTATACTAAAAATAGATCAAGAATTATAATAATGCTAAATACATTAAAATAAAAGATCTTTTCTTCCAGAAAACTTTTGTACTCTTTTTCTCTCTTTTCTCCCTTGAATCCATTATTTTTGCTTCTATGTTGATTCTAGAAGTTCATTCCTTGTTGGTGGCTAATCACCAGTGGCCATGTCGGTCCAAGAGAGGGTCATATTTTTCTACAATTGGTATCAGAGTGATGTTGTGTGGAAGGAAAAAAGGCACCTAGAGTTTCTACATTCAGGATCTGCTGCACCAAGTATACCCTAAAATCTTCTTGTTTTCTTCATGGTTATCTCTAGATTGAGGTGGAGAGTTGTTGCATGAAGGAGAGGTCATACAGAAGATTGGAAAGAGGATCTAGGGCATATAGATCTTCTTTGAAGGATAGTTTTATTGGTGTGAGATCGAAGAAGGGTGTTAGGATTTTGCTCTTGACTTGATTGTAGTCATGGGATCAAGTGGATTCAAGATGAATTTTGAGAAGTTCGACGATAAGAAAAACTTTACCTTATGGCAGCAAAGGGTAAAGGACTTGTTGGTTCAACAGAGGATTTGTAAGATCTTGATAAGAAAAAGGCTAGAAAGGATTAGTACTGAGGACTGGAAAGAGTTGGAGGAAATTACTTTTAATACAATCAAAATATGTTTAGCCGATTAGGTATTGCCCGAGGTTTGTACAGAGATCACAGCAAAGGAGCTCTAGACAAGATTAGAGAATACAAACATGAAAAAGAACATGATCAATAAGCTATGGTTGAAGCAACAGCTTTACAATCTGAGGATGCTCGAAGGCGGAGATCTTATTGCGCATATCCAAAGATTCAATCAGATGTATTCTGAGGTGATAAGTTTGGATGTGAAGATCGACGAGGAAGATCGAGCATTGCTGCTGCTATGTTCTCTCCTAGGTTCTTATGATAGTCTCATAACAACTTTAGTTTATGAAAAGGAGATCCTAAACTATGAAGAGGTTGTTGGTGTGCTTAGATAAAAAATGTAGAGAAAAAAAATCTACAAGAAAGATCCTAAGTTTGAGGTCTTGGCTGTAAATGAAAGACATTAAAGATCAATGGAGAAGGTAAGAGAAAAATCCAAAGATAGATCAAAATCTCGGGATTAGAAGAAGACATTGAAATGCTACAAATATTATCAGCCTGGGCACTTGAGGAGAAATTATCCTATTTTGAAGTTAAAAAAAGGGAAGGCCAGTAAGAGTGATGATACAGCTTTGGTGAGTAGTGGAGAAGACATGCTAGTTATATCAGACGGATCCACAGATTGCGATACTATATGAACATTGGATTCAGCATGCTCACACTACCATACTATAAGGATTTGTGGTGCTCCTAAGCCTTGAAAAGCCATGAAAGAAGCTAGAATGTTGGCTCCAAAAGATTAGGATGGGTGTGAGTCCTAAGACTAAGACAGAAATTATCCTAGGGTGAAGATGGTGTGTAGCTCTGCATGCACTCAAGGATTAGGTGTGAGAACCTTGAGTGTTGCTCCAAGAATTGATTTTGATGATTACGAAGCATTTGAGGGGATTACTAATTAATTTGGCTTGAAAAAAAACTTTTTATATTTTAGGGATAAAATCATGATTTTATCAAGTTTTGATCTAAGAGCCTCAAGAGTAAGTATAGAAGATTTTTGATCCTTTGGAGGTAGTTCCATGATTTTTGGATGCATATTTTGGAAGAAAATCAAGTTTGAAGCAAAAAGGTCGACCCCTGGGTCGTCCCCTATTGAAACGGACTATTTGGCACGCTGTTTTTATGCCAAGGATCCACCCCAGGGTCGATCTGTACTATTTCAAAGGTCAAAAATATAGAACAGCTAATTTTCTAGATTCTATCTCAGAGGTCGACCCCTATGCCAAAGGTCAACCCATGAGTCGAATCTCTATAACGAAAATCTTCTACAAGGGCTAGTTTTATCCCATTTTGGTAGCTTTTAATACTTTCTTTAAGATCTCCAATGGTTACAAATCTTATCCAGAATTCTCTCCTCCATCCATTGAAGATTTAAAAGGCTATAAAAAAGAGAAAAACATAAGATATTTCATTATTCAATTCAGTCCTAAGCAAAAGTCATCTTCAAGCAAAGAAGCTTTCGTTTCAAGTTCACCAACCTCAAGAGCTCATTCAAGTCTCCAACAATCTTGAAGAAAATTAGAAAAGCTTCTTCATTATTATGAAAAGAATTCTTAAGGTTTTATATGCTCATTAAGAGAGCTAAATTTATTTTTCATTATCATTCTCTTATACTCTGCTTTATTGTTTTGATTTAAGTTTTGAGAGTTCCAAAACTTGGGAAAGGTTGATCTGAGCCTTAAATCAGAATGTGTAGGGTTGGCTTGTACTTAAAAAATAAGTGTGCTAGCTTGGGATAGCTAGGGTCGGAGGTACCAATGTTGTATTCTGGTTGAATACTTTTAATGATTTTGAATTCCCAAGTAGGAGCTTGGAGAATGGATGTAGGTGCAAAAAAAGCATCGAACCACTATAAATCTTTATTATTTATGATATGCTTGCTATCTTTTTTTCTTAGTTTATTAAATTCTTACTTTCTAATTTTTTATATATTTATCTAACCTAAATTGCTTCACACACACTACTTGCATATCGTCATTCAATCTTGACCACTTTATATTAGCATTAAAATTTTAAAAATCTAATTCATCCTTCCTCTTGGGTTGCATAGCTGGTTAACAAGTGGTATTAGAGCCCGGTGCTTTAGCCCTACTTTGATTTAACCATCAAAGAGCCAAAGATTTATGACAACTCAAGTTAGTATTTCTCTAGTCGAAGGATAGTCCACAAACCGACCTCCACTTTTTAATGGATCAAACTATACCTATTGGAAAGTTTGGATTAGAATATTCATACAAGCACTTGACTATGATATGTGGAGTATCATAGTTAATGGACGATGCATACCCACTAAGATAATTGATGGTATAAAATAAATCAAACCCGAAAAGGAATGGGATGAGGTTGATAAAAAAAATGGCTTAACTCAATGCAAGAGCCATGAATGTTTTATATTATGCTTTAGATGTTAATAAATTTAATCACATTTTAACATGCATGTCGGCTAAGAAAATATGGGATAAGTTAGAAGTAACTCATGAAGGCACTAATCAAGTTAAGGAGTCAAAAATTAACATGCTTGTGCACAAATATGAACTTTTTAAAATGGAACATAATGAGTCAATAACTGAAATGTTTACTAAATTTATGGACATTATAAATGATCTTAAAAGTCTTGGCAAGTCTTATTCTAACAGTGACCTTATGAGGAAGATTCTTAGGTCTTTGCTAAGGATATGGGAAGCCAAAGTGACTACAATCCAAGAAGCCAAAGATCTAAATATTTTATCCTTGGAGAAGCTTCTAGGATCACTAATGATGTATGAGCTAAGCATGAAACAACATCAAGAAGAAAATATCAAAAAAAAAGATAATAGCCCTTAAATCCACCACTCAACAAGATGAGAAATCTGCTGAAATGAAAGATGAAGAACAAGATGAAGAAGTAGCCCTCATCATAAGGAAGTTCAAGAGATTTTTGAAGAGAAAATAAGGGTTGAGGAAGAGGCTACCTACCAAAGGGGAGCATAGCAAGGAATAGGATAGGGAGCAACCTCTTATTTGCTATGAATGTAAGAAGTCGGGGCACTTTAGGTTTGAATGTCCTCAACTTTAAAAGGTTTTCAAGAAATACAAGAAAAAGGCTATGGTGGCAACATGAAGTGATAGTGATGACTTAAGCTTCGAAGAGAAAGAAGCTCATAAACAAGCCAATCTGTGCCTTATGGCATATGAAAATGAGATGTGTCTTGCATCCAAAGGAGAAAATCGAAGATTGTATCTTGATAGTGGATGCTCAAGATACATGATAAGGTGATGAGTCCCAATTCATCATGCTTGATGCTAAAAATGGAGGAACGATCATCTTTGAAGACAATGGTGAAGAAAAGATTATTGGTATAGGTAACATTGGTATCACTTCCTCCAAGTATATTGAAAATATTTTATTAGTAGATGGTTTGAAACACAATCTTTTAAGCATTAGTCAACTTTGTGACAAGGGTTACAAAGTTATTTTTGAATCTTCATTATGCATTGTAATTAGTCCCAATGATGATGGCATTAAGTTTGTTGGATATAAACATGGTAATATTTATATGATAGATTTGAATGATTTTTCTACGATAAACATGCAATGTCTAGTAGCTATGAATGCCAAAATTAATGAGACTAGTTGGCTTTGGCACCGTAGGCTTGCACACATTAGTATGCATTTACTTTTAAAGCTTATCAAAAAAAAATTAGTTATCGATTTACTAAAATTAAATTTTGAAAAAGATAAAATTTATGATGCATGCCAACTGGGTAAACAAACTAGAGTTTCATTCAAATCTAAGAATATTATTTCAACTTCTAGGCCATTAGAACTATTACACATGAATTTATTTGGTTCTACAAGAACAACAAGCTTAGGTGGAAAATGTTATGGTTTTGTAATTATCGATGACTACTCACGTTTTACATGAATTTTTTTTTTGGCATACAAAGATGAAACTTTTCATATTTTCTCAAAGTTTTATTGAAAAGTTATAAATAAATTTTTTTTTAATTCAAAGCATTCGAAGTGATCATGGAATCAAATTTGAAAATCAAGACTTTGAAAAATTTTGTGATGAAAAAGAAATAAGCCATAATTTTTCAGTACCAAGGATACTTCAACAAAATAGGGTGGTAGAAAGAAAAAATAGGACTCTAGAAGAAATGGCCTGTACCATGCTATATGAAAGCAACCTCCCAAGATACTTTTGAGTGAAAATAATTAATATGGCATGTTACATCTTAAGCCGTATCCTAATCTGACCAATTTTAAAGAAAACATTTTATGAGCTTTGGAAAGATAGAAAACCTAACATTGCATATTTTCATTTTTTTGGTTGTTGATGTTTTGTTTTGAACAATGGTAAAGAAAAACTAGGTAAATTTGATGCAAAATCTGATGAAGCCATTTTTCTTGATTATTCCTCCTCTAGTAAAGCTTTTAGAGTTTTCAACAAAAGAACTTTAGTCGTAGAGGAGTCAATACATGTTATCTTTGATGAGATTAATGATCTTCCATCAAGGAAGAGTAAGGATATTGATGATGCAGATCTCCTTATAGAAGGGATGAAGGAGATCATCCTAAAAGATTCAATAATTCAAAATGAAGAGGATCATGAAGACAAGCAAGAAAATGAAAGTGAAGGACAATGAGAACAACCTCAAGGTACAAATGATCTTTCAAAAGAATGGAGGTATGTTCACAATCACTCCAAAGAACTGATTATTGGTGATCCTATACATGGGGTAAGAACTTGCTCTTCACTTAGAGATGCAAGAGATGCATATAATCATTTTGCTTTTGTTTCTTATTTTAAACCTAAAACCATAGATGAAGCTGAAAAAGATTATAATTGGATAAATACAATGTAAGAGGAACTTAAATGTATGTCGCTTAGCATCAAGACCTAAAAATTATCCAATAATTGACATAAAATGGGTATATAGAAATAAACTAGATGAAAATAAAAATATAATTAGGAATAAAGCGAGATTAGTTACAAAGGATTATAATCAAGAAGAGAAAATTGATTTTGATGAGACCTTTGCACCTGTTGCTAGATAAAAAGTAATTAGACTTTTACTCGCTTATGCATGCTTTATGAATTTCAAGTTCTTTCAAATGGATGTTAAAAGTACTTTTCTAAATGGATATATTGCCGAAGAAGTTTATGTAGAACAACCTTCTGATTTTGAAAATCATGCTTTTTCTAATCATATTTTTAAATTAAACAAAGCATTATATGGTTTAAAACAAGCACCTAGGGCTTGGTACGAGAGATTAAGTAAATTCTTGCTTAATAATGAATTTTCAAGAGGAATATAGATACAATCTTTTTCATTATAAGAGATCATGATGACATCTTAGTAATACAAATATATATTGATGACATTATATTTGAGTCTATTAATGAAATTTTATGTCAAGATTTTGCTAAGCTCATGCAGGGGGAGTTCGACATGAGCATGATGGGTGAACTAACATTCTTCCTCGGACTTCAAATCAAACAAATAAAGAAAGAGATCTCCATCATCCAAAGTAAGTACACAAGAGAGCTACTTAAAAGATTTAGGATGTAGAGTTCCAAAGCCATTGGTACACCCATGAGTCCATCATGTAAGCTTGACAAAGATGAAGGAGATAAAGTGTTGATACAAAAGTCTATAGAGGTATGATAGATTTTTTATTGTATTTAACTGCTAGTAGACTAGATATCATATTTAGTATTTATTTATGTACACAATTTCAATCTAATCCAAAAGAATCATATTTAAATGCTGTAAAAAGAATACTTAAATACTTAAAAGGAACTCAAAATCTAGGTTTATGATACTCTAAAAATTCATCAATCGATTTAATTGGATATTCAGATACAGACTTTGTTGGATGTAGATTAGATAAAAAAAGTACTAGTGGAATTTATCAATTTCTAAGAGTTAACTTAATCTCTTGGTTTAGCAAGAAGTAAAATTCGGTAACATTGTCTACGGTTGAGATCGAATACATTGCAGCCAAAAGTTGCTGTGCACAAATCTTATGGATTAAGCAATAATTTAAGGACTTTGGCACCAAACTAAACAAAACTCTCATAAGATGTGATAATACTAGTGCCATAAATCTCTCTAAGAATCCAATCCAACACTCTAGATCAAAACATATTAAAATAAGATATCATTTCATAAGAGAGCATGTTCAAAATAATGACATAATTCTTGATTATGTTTGTACTAAAAAATAATTGACTGATATTTTTACTAAGACCTTGAGTGAAGATAAATTTTATGAAATTAGAAGAGAATTGAGAATTCTAGATCCTTTTGCTTAAATATCTTTCTTTTGATCCCAACTTATTCTCTACTAATATTTTTGGATCAATCCTTGAGATTTAATTTCATTGCTAAGTTAAAAATTATCTATCCTTCTTATCTTTTTCTTGACTATAAGAAGAAAAATTATTTTTGAACTTAATAAAAAAATCATGGATAAATAATTATACTTTACTTATCTCATGGATTTATTTGAGTATTCTAATGATTTTGATCATTTGATTCATTTTAAGCAACTATTTATATTTTACACATTTTGATCATATTATTATTTTTTTAAAAATTAATTAGTATCAAGAAATTATTTTTGATCTTAAAAGAGGATTATTGATTAATATTCATGCCTTATTTAGATTGATTAATTTTAAAAAATAAATTTAAGAAAAATACTCTTTTTAAGTCTTTTGATATTGATGTCAAGCAAAATATTTCAAAGAAGCTATTAAACCTAAATATTCAAGGACTTTAGTTTTTAATCAATTGATATCAGACAGCTTAATATTTATCTTATATTTTATTAATCTTAATATGTATATGTGTATATATATATATATATATATATATATATATATATATATATATATATATAATAAGAAAAGAAGAGATGATCCCTGAAAAATTGAATATATCTTATAATTTTCTTTGAATGATCTATTTAAAATCTTTAATCTTTAAAATGTTCCATCTCTCTTGAATCTTTGAAGTTCAAAATAATTTTGTTTAATGTATTTATTTTATTCAAAAAAAAAGATGTGTTTTTAATCTATATTGTTCATAAATAGAATTTTAAAAAAAAAAGATATTCATTTTAAATTTATTGTATTCTTTCAAAATGGAAAAGAAAAGCTAAAAGATAAATTTATCTAACAATAATTATGAAAAAGAGGAAGAAAAAATATTATGTGATGAATTTTCTAGTATTTACTCTTAAAAAATAAGGAAAAAGATGTTTGTTTGTTAAATATTATCTAGTTAGCCTTAACTGAATATTCTAATTAATTTAAGTTAAAGATAATAAACTTTGATTATTTTATGATCCTTTTAACTTAAGCCTTCATGTGATTATTCATTTTAAATTCCATTAATTTGATTGCCAAATTATTTTTGATAACTAATTAAAGTTAAAACTAATTTGAAATATATTCTCATTCTAAATAAATTAATTTTGATACATACTTTTAATTTTAAAACTTATTTAAAAATATAAATATAATATAAAATTTTTAATATGCCTTTAGAAATCTTTGTAAAATTATTTTTGCTTTAATATTATCTTTGTTTTGCTCGATATATTTTTGATATATATCTTTTTCAAGCTTAATTAACTAAAATTTATTTAAGAAAAGAAAAGAATGAATAATGAATTAAATGTTGTGTTTGATTCTACTATTCAAATTTTTGCAAAGCTCTAATCCTCTTAAAGCTTAAAAGTACATACTTGAAAATTTATTCAAAGAATCATATTCATTCAAAAAGGAGGAGAGCCTTTGATATTTGAGTTTAAATTAATTTTTTATAAAGAAAAAATTTTAAATGATAAACTTTTAAAGGGAAGCTAATTTATTTGATTTAATTCAATTTTTTAAATTTTTGATTCAATTTTTTGAATTTGATACATCTGTCATTTGACACACTTCATCACATCTCTGATTCCTCATCTGATTCAGATGCTTCCAACCGTGATCTCTACTAGATCTAGTTTAGTCATCTTTGTATTATGTTATGGTTTAGTATCTCTTAGTTATTTCTATAAGTTGTTGATCAAGTCATGGTTGGTTATATTTTTTTTTAGATCTAACTTATGGCATTGGTACTATTGGCTGCTTGGATCATGGATAGTTGTATCCATGAATTTTGTATATTTTGATGGCCTAATTCTCATGAATGCTTTTTGATATCTTTAGCACTTATATATTTTGATGACTTAATGTTATGATTTATTATGTGTGGAATGATAATCTTTTGGATGTAAATATGTGTATATAAATATGATGATATTGTTTGAATGACATGAAATGTAAACTCTATGAATTAGCTAAAATTTCATTATGATATGCTGAAAACACTGTGTTGTATATAAGCAAATTAAAAGTTTTGTTATAAACTCTTGTTCTAATAGAAAAACATATGAAATAAATTAAGAGGGAGGCTTTTTCTTTTTGAATTTTAAAATTTCTTAAGATCTTACTTGATGATGTCAAAAAGAGGGAGTAGAATAAATAAAATTGGGCTATAAGCAAAATTGAAGTAAAATTAACAAAAAAAATAAGTAAGTCAAACACTTTTGTAAATAATTTAAATGTCTAACCACAAGTAATCTTCAAACTGTTCTTTATGCAATATTTATCAAATAACTGAATATGATATTCTAGTAAGTGATGTAGGCTTCTACATGCTTTATTTTTTGCTTATGCTCAAATATTTTATCATCATCAAAAAGGGAGAGATTGTTGCTCCAAGAATTGATTTTGATGATTATAAAGCATCTGAGGGGATTACTAATGAATTTGGCTTGGAAAAAGATTTTTTATATTTTAGAAGCAAAATCATAATTTTATCAAGTTTTGATATGAGAGTCTCAATAGTAAGTATAGAAGATTTCTAATCCTTTGGAGGCAGTTCTATGATTTTTGGATGCATATTTTGGAAGAAAATCAAGTTTGAAGCAAAAAGGTCGACCCCTAGGTCGTCCCGTGCTGAAACAAGCTGTTTGGCATGCTGTTTTTGTGCTAAGGGTTGACCTCTACTATTTTGAAGGGAAAAAATATAGAATAGCTGATTTTCTGGATTCTATCTTAGAGGTCGACCCCTATGCCAGAGGTCAACCCATGAGTCGATCCCTATGATGGAAATCTTCTGCAACGACTAGTTTTATCCAATTTTAGTAGCTTTTAATACTTTCTTTAAGGTCTCCAACAGCTACAAATTTTGTTCAGAATTCTCTCCTCTACCCATTGAAGATTTAAAAGGCTATAAAAAAAGAAAAAACATAAGGGATTTCATTATTCAATTCAGCCTTAAGCAAAAGTCATTTTCAAGCAAAGAAGCTTTCATTTCAAGTTTACCAACCTCTCAAGAGCTCATTCAAGTCTCCAACAATCTTGAGAGAAATTAGAAAAGCTTCTCCATTATTGTGAAAAGTGTTCTTAAGATTTTATATGCTCATTAAGGAAGCTAAATTTATTTTTCATTATCATTATCTCTTATACTCTGCTTTATTGTTTTGATTTAAGTTTTAGAAGTTCCAAAACTTGGAAAAGATTGATCCAAGCCTTAAATTGGACTGTGTAGGATTGGCTTGTACCCAAGAAATAAGTGTGCTAACTTGGGATAGCTAGGGTCGGAGGTACCGACGTTGTATTATGGTTGAATATGTTTAGTAATTTTGAATTTTCAAGTAGGAGCTTGGGAGTAGATGTAGGTGCAAGAGAAGCATCAAACCACTATAAATCTTTATTGTTTATGGTGTGCTTGCTATCTTTCTTTTTTTAGTTTATTAAATTCTTGCTTTCTAATTTTTTATATATTTATCTAACCTAAATTGCTTTACACTCATCATTCAATCTTGACAACTTTAAATTAGCATTAAAATTTTAAAAACCCAATTCACCCCCCCTCTTGGGTTGCATAGCTGGGCAACATGAGGGGCTTGGTAGATGCTCCGAAGATCTGGGACATAAGATGGAGTAAAGGATCAAGGTAGGAGAAGAATCAGCCAAGATAAGGGACTGATATACAGGCAAGCTGGCTCGAAAATACAGTCGAGCTTACTCGGACTGAGATCGAGCCAGCTCGAGGCATAATTGAGTCGGGTGTCTCAGGTAGATAGAAGATAGGATTCGGATGAGACTTAGATGAACTAGCTTGGCTATTGATAGAGATAGCTCGATGGTGGCGAAAAAAATTGAACGAAATTTTTTGTTTGGATCTGGGATAGGTTTTCATCCTAGGGTCTTAAGGTCTAGTCCAATAAGGTCTTAAGATGGCTAACTCATATATGGATTGGATTTAGATCCAAGGGATAAGAGCATGGGAGACATAGGTGTACATGGGCTCAGTGAGTGCTTTCATGTATTGGGTTAGCCTAGGAGAGTTTTTCAAATAAAGTTTAGGTTTATTAGGGTTCATATGATATAGCAGAAATTCTAGGATATATAAACCTAGGTATTGTAATATTTAGAATAAGTGAAATCAATATAGAGCTTTTTTTCTAACTCTCTTCTCTCTAGTTTCAATGCCAAGCCCTAGGTGCCATCATCAACTTTTGCTCTTCTTTATATTTCTGGATTAACATCCAGGTTCGCGCAATAGATTAGATCTATGACTGTGGTTTCGAGCAACCGTAGGCACAACAAGTAGTATCGAAGTCCGATTGAACGTGAAGAAGGAAGAAGATCAAGTTTCAGTAGAGATCAGTAGTGAGGTTCAGATTTAAGGCTTTTCTTCAAGTTTCGTAAGGAAAGAAGAGATCTAAGGGATGCTATCCATCATGCTAGAGTTTGACGGTTTGAATTCGATCTATAGTAGAGGAGAATCTATATCAACAAACAGTCGAGCTGGCTCAGGTATGGGATTGAGCTGACTCAGGCTGAGATCGAGCTAGCTTGAACCATAATCAAGTCGATCCTCTCAGATAGATAGAAAGTAGGAGTTTGGGTGAGACACAATCGAGCCAGCTAGACCCATGATCGAGTCGGCTTAATAAAAACGAACAGAATAGGATGAGATTTTCTATTTAGACTTGGATTGTAATTAATCCAAAGGATCTATGGGAGTTGTGCATGGACTACAGGATCCAACAATCATGAAGGGTTATGATCATGATCTAAAGA
Organism: Cocos nucifera; assembly: GCA_006176705.1. Classification (NCBI taxonomy): domain Eukaryota; kingdom Viridiplantae; phylum Streptophyta; class Magnoliopsida; order Arecales; family Arecaceae; genus Cocos; species Cocos nucifera. The sequence goes on from QRFJ01007246.1 coordinate 32,469, forward strand.
TTGAAAAATATTTCAAGACTCCATCAAAGTCATATTTCACTCATATTAGGAGAAAGAGCCCTACTAGGACTCCTATGAACTGCTGAGAAGAGGATTCTCATCCTATTTAAAGGACTGAGATGCTGTGGAGTAGTAGGATGGCACATGTGGCATGAGAGGCATGTAGAGAGGCTCAGACAGCCATCGAAAGGAGTTTGATAGAGCATTGAGTATATACAGCCCGCGAGAGAGAGAAGCAATAGGTGCATAGCATCCGACGAGGAGGCTGTGAGGGCAGAGCATCTTATAGCTTCTGAGGGTCTTCTTGAGATTCTGAGAAAGCTTTTATGAGGGTAGCTTCTAGTTGAGAGAAATTTATGTATGATGAGTTGAGAGTGGGTGTTCTCCTCTTGTACCTATTTTTCTTTTTCATAGTGGAGCTTTGCATGCCCTATGGAGGCTAGCTTTTGGGTTGATCTACGTACTTGATTATTTTTTTGATTTATTTTTTTCTTCTTTCTTTCATAATAATTTAGTACTAAATTCTTAATAAATGGTATCAGAGTAGCTAATATTCCAATAGATTAGTATTAGAGCCAAATAGTATCGAACTATAGATTGCAGTAGTAGATAGAGATTGAAGAATATGGAGAAGATAAGTGCAATTAAGGTTGAGATCAACAAGTTTGATGGGAAGAATAATTTCTTCTTATGGCAAGCAAGGGTAAAGGATGTCCTCATCCAACATGGGTTGATCGATACTCTTTTGTACGATGATATGGTAGCCACCATAGAGGTGAAGGATTGGAAGCAGATCCTGATGTAGATGGTGAGCACGATCCATTTATACCTAGCGGATGATGTGATGATCCATGTACTTGGTGAGACTTTTTTGATGGTACTATGGTCAAGCTCGAAGAGTTGTACATGACGAAGTCACTCACCAACATGCTATTTTTTTGGAGGTAGTTCTACCAACTATAGATGGACGAAGATCAGAGCATGCAGCATCTATCCAACTTTCAAATGATCCTCACCAACCTCCTTAGCATTGGCAAAAAAGTTGAGGAGATGATCAGGGCATTGGTCTTGCTAGCACCGCTCCCTCCTTCATATGAGTCCTTGATGACTGCTCTTCTAGTAGGAAAGAGTATCATCAAGATGGATGAGGTCACTATAGTGATACTCTAGAATGAGGTTCTCAGAAGGAAGAACCCAGCTTCGAGCTCAGATGGCGGTAGCTCAGCTTTAACGATTTTTAAAGGAGTAGGAGGCAGTAGATAAAGCGGTAGAGGATCATGAGGAGGATGATCCAGGTCCAAGATGAGGGAACCTAGAAAAATCAGATGCTACAGATGCAATGAGTTGGGACATCGAGTCAAGAATTGCACATAACTCAAGGATTGGACGAGGGCTACTATAGCGACGGCTAGTAGCGAGTTAGAAGATGATATCCTGAAGATATCTGATGAGTTATCTACTTCTTTCCAATAGTGGATTTTAGATTCTGCATGCACATATCATGTTTGTTGCAGAGAGGAGCAGTTTGACTTCTTAAAGAGTAGTGAGGGCACTGTTTATATATCTGCTGAATGGATCGAGCTATGTGATCAAAGGCATCAAAATGGTCAGCTGGAGGATACATGATGGTATAGTGAGGAGATTGGAGAAGGTCCGATACATACTCGATTTTAGGTGAAATCTTATCTCATTGAGTAGACTGGATTCAAACGGCTATAGGTGGGTAGCTGATGATGGAATCTTGAAGGTAATGTATGGTGATAGGATGATATTCAAGAAAAAGAAGAAGATGAGAGGATATTACTATCTGATAAGGAGCCCAGTGCAAGGTGGAGCTTTAAGAGCCAAAGGGAGCCCAATGCAAGGTGGAGCTCTAGGTAGAGATGGATGGAGTACGAGATGGAAGACTTGGGAGGATGAGAGACGATGTCGCAAAGTAAAATTTCTATTTTTGCAGGAGACTTCCCCGAGTAGGTCTTTGGTCAGAGTGGACATAGCTCATAATGGAGGTGGGATCGAGTGGCCTGGTTCAACTCCCACATTTGCTCATTTATGATCAGCAGGCGTGCCCTAGGGCATGGGGATGAGATGGATCTAAGCTCTCAAAGTCAGGTGGAGACTGAATATCGAGTCGAGGTAGAGATTGTTAGAATTTGATGCCTCGAAATCGATCCACACTAGAGAAGAATCAGTATTAGCAAGTAGTTGAGCTGGCTCGGATATAGGGTCGAGCCAGCTCAGACTAAGATTGAGTCAGCTCGAACCACAACCGAGTCGATCCTCTCAAGTAGACAAAAGGCAGAAGTTCAAGCAATATGCAGTTGAGCCAGCTCGATCCCTAACCGAGCCGGCTTGACGAAAATGAATAGAATATGATGGGATTTTTTGTTTGAACTTGAATTATGATTAATCCAAAGGTCTATAGGAGTTGTGCATGGACCACAGGATCTAGTAGCCATGGAGGATTGCGATCATGATTTGAAGGTTGAAAAATATTCTAAGACTCCATCAAAATAATGTTCGACTCATATTAGGAAAAAGAGCCCTACTATGACTCGTGTGAACTGCTGAGAAGAGAATTCTCATCCTATTTAAAGGGTTGAGGTGCTATGGAGCAGTGGAGTGATGCATGTGGCATGAGAGGCATGTAGAGAGGCTTAGGCAGCCATCGAAAGGAGCTTGGCAGAGCACCAAGTACGTACAGCCCATGAGAGAGAGAAGTAATAGATCCATAGTATCCGATGAGGAGACTGTGAGGGCAGAGCATCTTGTAGCTTCTGAGGGTCTCCTTAGAATTTTGAGAGAGCTTTTGTGAGGGTAGCTTCTAGTTGAGAGATATTTATATATGGTGAATTGAAAGTGGGTGTTCTCCTCTTGTACCTATTTTTTTCTTTCATAGTAAAGCTTTGCATGCCCCATGGAGGCAAGCCTTTGAGCTGATCCATGCACTTGATTATTTTTTTATTTTATTTTTTTCTTCTTTCGACCATAATAATTTTGTACTAGATTCTTAATAAGTAGTATCAAAGTAGCTGATATCCCAACACATCATCCCTAGTCAAGGTAATTTTTAGATCTGCCTATTGGCTATTTTTGATTCAATTTGATCATAGAGAATAACGAGTTGAAGATAGGATTTGAGAAGTTTGATGAAAATGATAGTTTCATGATGTGGAAGATTAGGATGGAGGATCTGTTGATTCAGAGGAGGCTGGATTCAGCTTTGGAGGATAGGTCGAAGGAGATGACAAACAAGGAGCGAAAGTTCTTAGAGAAAAGAGCATGTGCAATTATTAGGGCTTGTCTTATAAATGAGGTGCTGTATGGCATGTTGGAGGAGATGACACCCAAGAATTTATGGTCAAGGTTACATAAGTTGTACATAGAGAAGAACATGTGCCATAAGTTGGTGCTCAAGAAGCAACTATATAGTCTTTAGATGTAGGAGGGTGAGGATGTTGCGAGACATTCAATGATTTGACCGGATGAGCATGGACTTGCTCAACATTGGGATGGAGCTTGAGGAGGAGGATAAGATTTTAGTGCTGCGATGTTCACTATTTGGGAGCTTTAATCCATTGGTAACTATGCTACTGTATAGTAAAGAGACACTAGTGTACAAGGAGATCGTATTAGTACTAAGGTCCAACGAGCAGTGAAAATGGATGATGAAGAGGAAGGTCTTTTAGAAGAATCTCGTGGTTTCAAAGAGACCAAGGAAAGGAAAGAAGAAGGACATGTAGAGAGGCAGCAGGAGGTCCAAGAAGTGCTTCAAGTGCGGTGAAGCAGGGTACTTTAAGCGAGAGTATCCACTTTGAAAGAAGTGTAGGGAAGGAGAAAAGAGGGATAAGGATTCCATTATTTTAGTTGCTGAAAGTGAAGAGTCGGATGAGCTCTTCGTGGTCTCGGAGGAGCCTGTGGGGTGTAGTGTATCCGAGATAGTTTTGAAGGGATCCGTGGAGTGCGGAGAGTCTGAAGGAGCAGTGATGGTGATCGAGGTGTAGTGGTAGGCTCAGCAGTACAGTATTTGATGGTCGGCCTCAGAAGACTCGATTATAGAGTCAGCTTATACGGCATCGGAGGGACTTTGATTTTAGATGGAGCACCAGGCATAGGTGGCTTCACAAGTAGAAAGAGATATAACTTGAGTTTAGAGTGGAGGAGTGCGGAAGGATCAATATTCTAGCATTAATGTCGGAGATGCACAGTTCTAGATGGAGCAGCACGTATGGAAAGATAAGTAAAGTTCTGAGGAGACCATGTCAGAGTATGCAATGGGTCCCGGCATAGGATTACTGCAGATTCTCCATGAAAGTCCAGGATAAATGATGCGACTATTAAGCAGTAGAGTGCCTACAACTCCAAGGGTGGTGCATAGGTGCAAGCCAAGGTCTTTAGCGGTGGAGGCAATCATCCCAAAGGTCTCAAAGGGAGCTCAATAGTTGAAGAAAGATGGTAGTGGTAAGGTGTGCACAAGTAGCTTTCAGAGCATGCATCGATAGTGGGATCATGCAAGAAAACATTTCTAGGTGTGCTAAGGTTTGGACGCACCAAGATGAAGATTGTAAGGATTTATAGTACTCTCAAGTCTTGGGAGCCCACGGGAGGAGCCAGGATGTTGGCTCCAAGAGATTAGGATGGGTGTGAGTCCTAGAATTAGGATAGAAGTTATCAAAAGTAGCATGTAGCCCTGCACGAACTCAAGATTCAGATGTAAGGATCTTGAGAGGCTTGATAGATGCTTTAAAGACCTGGGACATAAGATAGAGCAAAGGACCAAAGCAAGGAGAAGAATCGGCCAAGACAAGGAGCCAACATACAGAGGGGCTGGCTTGGATACATGGTTGAGCCAGCTCGAGCTGAGATCGAGCTGGCTCGGGGCGCAGTCAAGCTAGCTGTCTTAGACATAAGATAAGGTTCGGATGGAATACAGTTGAGTCAGCTCGGCTATTGATAGAGCCAGCTTGATAGTGGCGAACAAAACTAGAAGGGATTTTCTGTTTGGATTTAGGATAGATTTTTCTCTTAGGATCTTAAGACCTGATTCAATAAGATCTTAAGGTGGCTAACTTATATATGGATCGGATTTAGATCCAAGGGATGAGATCATGAGAGACATGGGTGTACATGGGCTCGATGAGTGCTTTCATATATTGGGTTAGCCTAGGAGAGTTTCTCAGCTAGAGTTGGGTTTATTAGGGTTCATGTGGTATAGCAGAAATTCTAAGATATATAAACTCAGGTATTATAATCTTTACAATAAGTGGAATCAATACATAACTTTTCTTCCTAACTCTCTTCTTTCTTTTCTCTCTGGTTTCAATGCCAAGCCCTAGGTGCCACCATCAACTTTTGCTCTTCTTCATATTTTTAGATTAACACTTAGATTTGTGCAAGAGATCGAATCTATGACTGTGATTCCGAGCAGTCATAGGCACGACATATACTTCTCATTGGGAGTGGTTTACTACCTACCAAAAGATCGATGGTAGAAGTATCAACCTTGGAGATGATCACTTATGCAAAATAGCTGGAGTAGGCTCTATCAGGATGAGGATGTATGATAGAATCATTCGTACATTATCAAATATCAGGCATATACCAGAGTTAAAAAAGAATCTTATTTTTTTGGCTAGTTGGAGGAGCAGGGTTATGCTTTTAGTAGCCAGGCTAGGAGTGGATGCTTGAAGATTTTTAAGGAAGCCTTAGTGGTGATGAGATGTAGAAGACTGAGCAACAATCTTTACAGAATGAAAAGTTTAGTTATGAATGATGGTGTAGAGGTGCTAGTAGCGGTACAGGAGGAGCAGATCTTATATCGGCTATAGCACTATCGGATGGATCACATGAGTGACAAAGGGCTCACAGAACTCTCCAGTAGAGGGATGATCTCAATCCTAAAAAAGGAGAGCACAGATTTATGTGAGCCATACATCTTTGGCAAATAGCATAGGATGAAGTTTGCCAACAGTACCAAGTGCAGCAAAGGAATGCTAGACTTAGTGCACTCGGATGTGTGGGGACCGACTCCTGTATCAGCTAGAGATGGGGCAAGATTTTTTATCACTTTCATTGATGATTACTCAAAAAAGATGTAGATTTATCTGATCAAAGAAAAATCAAAGTTGTTTGCCCGATTCAAAGCCTGAATAGTTGAAGTTGAGAAGTCAGTAAGATAAGTGAAGTATCTGAGGTTAGATAATGGAAGAGAGTATACAAGCCTAAAGTTTAGGAGGTATTGTGAGGAAAATGACATTAAACGTCATTACATAGTAAAGATGACTCTCCAGCAGAATGGTGTCATAGAGAGGATGAACTAGATACTGATCGAGAAGGCATGGAGTTTGAGACTGTAGACATCACTTTTTGAGGTGATGCTTTAACATTTTCTTATTTTCTTGTCAATAGGTTCCTCCATTGCAAGTTGAATAGCGGCATTCTAGAGGAGGTCTGGAGTAGGAAGAATGTGGAGCTTGGCCACTTGAAGGTCTTTGGTTGTCCAATCTATGCGCATGTGGAGGCAATCGAAAGGAATAAGTTGGATCCAAAATCTCAAAAGATGATATTTATTGGGTATCCACAAGGAGTCAAGGAATACCTGCTATGAAATCCTTAAGCATAGAAGTTAGTGATCGGTAGGGATGTTATTTTTGATGAGAAGAGCATCTTAGAGAGATCTAAGAGTATAGGAGGAACTAGAAAAATGAAGGTGAACAGTGGTAGCCAATTAGAAATGGATGACATGCAGTCTACATCCACTTATAGGAGTATTCCTATTAAGGTGGAGCTGGGTAGGAGAGTATTGATCAGATTGAAAATCGACATGAAGATCTAGCTATTCAGTTAGATTTGCAAGAGCAGCTACAGACATCAGGCAAGAGTAATTTGCCAGTGAGAGTAGCTTTGCACAAGCCCCAGCATACTATCAGAAGACCTATCAGATATGGTATTGATAAGGTTATCTCCTATGTACTTATTTGTTAATGAAGATCCAAAAAACTATACAGAGGCTATGGAGAGTGGAGATCATGAGTCATGGATGTAGACCATGATGGAGGAGATGAAATCACTAAAAAAGAATCAAACATAACAGCTGGTGGATCTTCCAAAAGGTGCACGACCTATTGGCTCAAAATGGGTATTTACTAAGTAGGAGACACCTTTAGAACAAGGTAGAGTCAGATTCAAGGCAAGGCTAGTAACAAAGGGATACTCATAAAGAAAAGGGATTGATTACATAAAAGCTTTCTCTCCTATGGTGCATCATACATCTATTCAGATTTTGCTGTCATTGGTGGCACATTATAACATATAATTTAGATAGATGGATGTGAAGACGTCCTTCCTTCATGGAACTTTGGAGGAAAGAATCTATATGAAGCAGCCATATGATTTCTTAGAGATTGGATAGGAGAAGAAGATATGTTTACTCAAGAGGTCATTGTATGGCCTAAAATAGTCTCCTCGTTAGTGGTATCACAGATTTGATAGCTTTGTTTTGAGCTTGAGATTTATTAGATGTGAACATGACTGCTGCATCTATATCAAAGATGTATATGAGAAGGATGCCCTGTACTTGCTAGTGTATGTAGATGATATGCTTATAACTAGTAAAAGTATGAAGGCTGTGAAAGGATTGAAAAGGGCATTATTAGTAGAATTTGAGATGAAGGATCTGGATCCGACACTGAAAATTCTCAGAATAGAGATTTGCAGAGATAGATGCAAAGGAGTGTTCTATTTGTCACAAGAAGGATATATCCAGAAAGTTTTGGAGAGATTTGGGATGGAGAAGGTCAAATCTGTAAAGACAAAATTGCCAAGCCATATATCTCTCTCCAAGTATCAAAGCCTCCAATCAGAAGAGGAGAGAGAGTACATGGATAGAGTTCCTTATGTGCATGTTGTAGGTAGTGTGACGCATATTATGGTGTGCTGTAGACCAAATATAGCACATGCAGTGAGTTTAATTAGTAGATATATGGCTAACCCTAGGAAAGAACACTGAAAAGCATTGAAGTGGATACTGAGATATCTATAGGGAATAAGAAACTATGGTTTGGTGGGCAGTCGGAAGGATTTGAAGAAAAATCTATGAAGATATATGAAGGTTCAGGTCCTCTAGAAGAGTTTGTAGATTAAAATTATGTAGATGATCTTGATACAAGGAGGTCTATGACTGGATACCTCTTCTACATGTTTGGTGGACCGGTGTCTTGGAGATCAATCTTTCAACCAATCATAACCTTGTCTACTATAAAAGTCGAGTACATTGGAATGATTAAGACTACAAAAAAGCTCTTTGACTTAGGAGGCTGATTGTTGAGATGGGGTTGAAGTAGAGTAAGGTTACACTGCATAATGACAGTCATAGTGCTTTGCTATTTGCACAGAATCCAGTCTATCATGCACGTACAAAGCATATAGACATGAGGTACCACAGGATCAGAGAGCTAGTGGAGGAAGATGAAGTAGAATTGATGAAGGTCCATACTAAGGAGAATCAGTCTAATGCACTCATAAAGGTACTTCTCAGAGATAGCTTTCAGATATGTGTGGCACGGATGGATTTGCAAGGAAGAGATGAGTTCACTTTTCAAGCTTTCCTTAAAAATTTTACTATAATTATTTTGATTACAATATGTTTATATTTATTTTTTAGGCTCACGAATAAATTTAGTTGATTTTTTAGGATTACCAACTAAAATTTTACACCAATAGTTTTTTGGGCTTACTATCAATCAAAACCTACAATATCCAATTTCAGGCTTGGACGGGCCTAATCTCTAATTTTTTTTTAAAGAGAAACTTATAAAAAAATAAAAATATAAGTAGAGAATTGTTAGATGTATGTCCTAGAAATCAATCAAGTCGATACATTAATTCTTTTTGGATATAATTTTATACTTGACCTAATTAATTAGGATAGTTAATTCCATTCATGTAGTCTATATATCGATGAATCATCTAGGGAATAAATAAGATGATGACACATATTTTCAAGAGTTAAAAATTTGAGACATGTGTCATTGATGGTTAATTCCTAAATTGCTCTTGATCGATGAATCAGTATGGGAAAAGTGATTGATCCAATAGGTGCATGAATTGCTTTCTTTAAGGTAGACGAGTCTCAAGTTTATAGTGTAGGAATGTTGTAAAAGGAGTGTAGGTGGTTATTAAAGAACAATGATACAGAGCATGACTAATATGAGAAGTCACTTGGATGTCTACTCACTCATCAGTGATATTCTCCATGCTGTAGTTTTATGAGTGATTTTTTGATCTACGGTGTATCGACTGCTCATAGTAGGGTTACTATAGTTTGACTACATATAAACATGGTCTCTAACCATATAGATCCTTGAAGTGGATGTTGGCTGTAGTAGATTCACTATAGAAGTAGGGTGAATACTTAGATGGGATCTATCAACCTTAGTAGTGAAAGAAATATACCCTACAAGCCAATCAAAATTTGTATTTTGAAGGATTGTTCTTTTAAGCTTCCTGACTCATGTAATGACATTTTATAAATAAATAAAAGGCATTTATATTTCATCATATGCTGCATCTTATATTTGTTGAGATTATGATGAATTTCATAAATTAGAGCAATGATTTTAGGATTATGATGAGATTATAGCAATAAGATCTAAAATCCTAAAATCCTAATCTAGAATATTCTTAGTCATTAGAATATTAAGTCGGGAATCAATATTTTTGGAAAGACCGGCACATCTTATATATGCTCAATGAAGAGGATGATTGATCTCATAATCACTTGTTTGAGATACCAATACAAAAGTATGGGTGCCCATTAGAGAATGAGTTCACTAAATTGATCTGACTTGAGAACATCTTATGGAGTCTCACTTACTTGTCAAAAGATATTTCTTTTAGTGGGAGTTATGCAAGTAATCCTTGGACCTAAGAATACCATAAAATCTTATATATATAAATCTATATTTTGGTTCATACTCATTCATGACTAAGTCATATACGGGATATTCTAGATATGGTAGATTATGTATAGAGGTTGTAAGTAGATCAACATGGAATCGATCAGTTTTAATAAGAGAAGATCGCATCCTACTTGCTTCAATCGTATGATGATTCAAAAAGTCTTTGATTAAAGTATAATAAAAATTAAAAATAGTTTCTAATATTTTATTAATCAAATCATCATTAAAATTAAGAGAGACATGAATATAGTATTAGATTTCATATTATTCCATGTCTAGAGTCATATTCGGGATGTATGATGATCGCAAGATTGAATTGCACGGTAACTCACCATTGAAGGATATTATTGATATTTTCATCAAAATTTCATATCTTTTGGATAGACATGATATGCTGCTAGACATCAATCTTATCTTGTAGGTTTGATCAAATTAAAGAGTTTAATTCGATCGCCAATTAGAAAGAATTCTAATTTTTGAAATCCAGTTAACTCAATTGAACCTAAATCGGTTAGATTAGATTCTAATCAAATCAGATCAACTTGCACTCGGACCTATTATTAGCAAGATGTGGAATCCAATGGATCACACATAAAAAAAATTGATTAAGGATTTAATTGGATTAGATCATATTTGCAAGATCAATATGCTAGCACGTGTTGCAAACCCTAGTTCCTATATTCGGATCAAATTCAAAATTGGTTCTTGATTATGCAGATTAAAACCAATTAAATTCAAACTTCTTTTGGGTTTAATTTGGGTTGACCCTTGGCTGGTTGAGCCAAGGATTAGACAATAATTATCAAGCTTCCACACACTAGAGAATCTTTCTCTTGGTGCATGGGTTTTCTCCTTAAACACAAATAAAACATGACATCCCATGGGATGGGGCATTCCATCCTCATCTTTATCCATTTAGATTCCATGCTAATATTGTTATGGGTATGTGGTCAGCCATTAGATGGCTTATCAAATGGATAAGGCTAAAATCAAATTTCATTTGATCCAAACCCTAGCCGCCCCTTATCCTTAACACCACTTAGACTAAGAGTCCAAGTGGTTATGGTCCCTTCACTCTCATTAAGACGAGATTAACCTTTTATTTAAAAACTGAAGACCTTCATCCTTGTTAAGATGAGGTTAACCTTCTATTTAAGAATCGGATGTCTCCAAATCTCACTTTATTTAAGAATGAAGTTTGGCTTGGCTATTTGCTGCCGTAATTTAATTCGCATAAAGGACAAGAATGTTAAAATAAAGAATTTTTATTGAGGTGTAATTATTGATAGTATATTTGTAGATTTTTTGAATTTCAAGATCGAGGTAGTGTATCCAAGCTCCTTTATAAGGTAAGTTTTTGGTCGGACAACTTTCTCAACTTTATAAGGATCTTCCTTGTTCGGAGCAAGATTGCCTTGATTTTATGATTAAGAAGCTTCTGCTCGATGCAACACCAGATCTTCGACCTTGAAAGTTTTACTCCTGACCCTCTAATTATAGTACCGAGCCATTTTTTATCTATAGGCTACCATCCAAATTTAGGCTTTTTCTCGCTTTTCTTTCAGCAAATTGAGATCTACCTTGAGATCTTATGAATTTCTTTGTTCATTGAAGCTTTTGACTCATGCCAAGGAAAGTCCAAGTTCGATCAGAATGACCACTTCAGTCTCGAAGGCCAGGGCAAAAGGAGTTTTCCTAGTAAACAACCTTTAAGTGGTTCTATAAGTCCAAAGTACATGATGAAGCTCGTTTACCCATATTCCTTTAGTCCGCTCAAGCCTTGCCTTTATTTCTTGTAGTAGAGTTCTATTGATTACCTCAGCCTCGCTATTCACTTGAGGATGGGCTACATATGTGAAGTGATGAGAGATGTTTAAGTCTTCATAGAATTCAATAAATTTTGCTCCTGCAAAATGGCATCTATTGTCAGTAATTAAAGTCCGAGATAGATTGAACCTGCATATTATCGACTTCTAGATAAAGTCTTGCACCTTAGCTTCAATAATTTTTGTTAGGAGCTTGGTCTTAACCCATTTCATACAAGATGCCAAAAAACGGACAATCAATTTCAGCATAATCAGCAGTCTATTTCTAATTTTATTTACTATTTTTGAACTTATTTCATGAACTAAAATTTTTTTTACTAAGGCTAAAGATTAGCCATCCTTTTGATGCAAATATTCAATGTGATTTATTTTTAATTTTAAATTTTATTCATATTAGAGTATATAAATCTGATCTTAATGCTTTTAGATTATTGGCCATCTTCTAATTGATCTGATGAACATAGATGTTATGGACCAAGTACATCTATGTTTTTGCTTCTTGATTTATATACTCTGCATTTATGAATCTAAATTAGAATTTATATGCATGCTGGAATTTTAGTTGTGCTTTGATGCAGCGTATTTTAATTAGAGAATTTCACAAAACTTATGCAAGTAATATTTATTTAAATTATACCTGGACCAAAGGATAATTAATAAATATTGATAGTTTTGCTATGCCTGGACTAAAAGAGAGTGAATAAATTAGGAGACTTCACCATCACATAAAATAAAATTAATCTAATAATCTGAATATTGTATTGACTGAGTTGGTGAATCGATTGCCTTAGTAACACATTATTCTTAAGTTTAAAACCCTAATAATTACACTCTCTCTATTTCCTTAAAATTTTTAATTATTTTTTTATTTTATTCTTTAAAGTTTTATTCTCATAAATTGATCTTCTAAATAAAGCATAGGAAAGAGCTTTTCAGTACTTATTTTCCAATCTTCTAGGGACGATATTCTACTCATTCACTTTATTACTTGATCGACCGGTGCACTTGCCATAGCTATAAATTAGCATGCATCAGTTAGCTAATAGTGGATGCACTCATACCCCTCAACCCTATTGCATTGGCCATGCATGGTGCATCTTTGCTTTTTTTTTAAATAGTCCACCTTTTTCTATTCTCTAAATAAAAAATTAGATTATTTATGATAAAAATTTTTTATTATAAATAATTCATTATTTATAATATAAATTACTTTTGCATTATAAATAATTGATTATTTATGATAAAAAATATCCATCATAAATAATTCAATCTTTTAATTTTTTAAATAATTTATTTATGAAAGATTATTTATAATAAAAAACTTTGTAAATCACTTTTGCATCATAAATAATTGATTATTTATGATGAAAATTTTTCATCATAAATAATATGACTTTTAATTTTTTAAATGATTTATATATGAAAGATTATTTATGATGGATAATTTTCATCATAAATAATTGATTATTTATGATGGAAAGCTTGTTTGCATCATAAATAATCTATTATTTACGATGAAGATTTTGCATCATAAATACTATGATCTTTTTACTTTTTTAAATAATTTATTTATAAAAAAATATTTATGATAAAAATTTTTATCATAAATAATTGATTATTTATAATAAAAATTAAATTTATATCATACATAATCAATTATTTATAATAAAAAAAATTTATCATAAATAATCCAACCTTTTTAATTTTTTAAATGATTTATTGATGGAAGATTATTTATGATAGAAATTTTTCATCATAAATAATTTATTATTTATTATATAAATATAAATTTTATCAAAAATAATATATTATTTATGATAAAAAAAATTTTATCCTAAATAATTTAGTATTTTTAATTTTTTAAATAAATTATATGAAAGATTATATTTATAATAAAATTTTTTTCATCATAAATAATCAATTATTTATTGATAAAAAAAATTTCATCATAAAATAAAAACTATTTTATGATGAATTTATTCATCGCAAATACAAAGATCAAAATTTTTTTGCGAATAATAATTATGTTCACAAATAGATCCATTTTTTTGTAGTGTAAGGTGGTTTTCTTTGAAGTTTTTCGGCACCCAAATTTGGAGGAGCCCCAGACAATCATGCAAGTGGACCATGAGCCTAGCAGGATTGATTCGTTGGTTCTATATCTCAAAGATGGCATTCCTCCAAAAACCTCAAAGAGGCTCAAAAATTAAGAAACTAGGCCTCCCATTATATCTTATATAAAAACAAACTTTATAAGAGATCTTATTCCTTGGCACTTCTTAAATATCTCTGATCATCTAAAGCTGACTATGCTCTAAGAAAAGTTCATGAAAGGGTATGTGGAAACCATCTTGGGGCTATATTATTGTCTTACAAGTTACTTTGGTAAGAATATTATTAGACAACTATGCAGCAGAACGTAGTTAACTATGTGATAAAATGTAATCGGTATCAAAGAAATGCCAATATTCAAAGGCAACCAGCTTTTCAACTCACACCCCTAGGTGCTCCATGGCCATTCACATCATAAAGAATGGATATACTTGGACCATTTTTCATAGCATCTGGACAACAAACTTTTTTTGTGGTAGCAGTGAGTACTTCATGAAAGTGGGTT
>QRFJ01007247.1:0-29189 GCA_006176705.1 Cocos nucifera
GCTCCCAAGGCTACCTCTCCTCTTCTCCTCCATGCCAAAGCATCTTCTCCCTCTCCTCTTCACATCCAAAAGTATTTTGGGTTCTTGGTTGGTGCAATCCAGACGAGAGAAAGGCGACTGAAAGCTAGAAGGCTGTGCTGCTGCAAAGGACAACTGCTGATCTTCGAAAGGTATTTTGAAGATCCTTCGGATTAGATCCAAATCTAATTTTTGGAGACGTGATAGAGAAGAACAGGATCTCAAGATCTAGCTCGAGTGGATACCGGTAGAGGCTAGGCACTTGCGTGAATAGATCCAGAACCTTCCGCTGCTTATAGGATCATCAATGGGTAATTGGATTACCCTACATCAAGGTCTAGGAAATCAGGATTTTCCTTCAGACTTCATTGAAACTCCTTTCGATGGATCAGAACTCTTCTAATTCGAACAGCTAGAATGATCGATCATCTAAATCATTCTAATTGCTCCCAAAATCCACCAGTGACACCTAGCAGTATATGGTGGTAACCCATCAGAGCTGAATGCGAATCTCTTGGTGCAGCTACCTGTGTGATTAAGTTCTTCTATCTTGAGCCCCGATCAGATTAGGGTTAAGGTGAACTCGTCAAACCCTAGTTTCTATCATATGATGTAATCATTCGATTCAAGTCTGATGTGAAAATCTAAATAAAAACTCTTTCTATTATTTCACTCTGCCATGGCCATGGGCTTTAGGACTTGATTCTCATGATCATCATAGGGCTGCTCCTCTACCACCGAGGTAGATAGATTTCATCTTGATGCAATCCAATTCCTACAATGAACATGCTATAGCCAACATACACCTCAAGGTTTCGAATGGCTAGGAGACCAAGTTATGGTGTAGTCAAACTATAACACCCTCAAGGTGAAATATCGATGCATCTCAGGTCAAAGAACCAGACACACCACTGCAGCATCAAGTCAGTCATTGACGAGAAGGTAGACTTCCTAATGACTACTCGAGGTGGTCACGCTCAGTGCCCTCATTCTCTAATGAGTACCTATACTCTCACTTCGGTGTCTCCACACCATAGACTTAAGACTTCATCTACTAAAAAGAAGTGATTGTACACCAACCTTCCGAATCAATCACCATCCTCGTGATGATCCTATGGTCGGAAGCATTTTATGAGTTGATAATGATTATTCATGTCTTAAATTTTCAACTTTTGAAAATATGAATTATCATTACCATTAACTCAAAGAATGTATCACAGACACTAAATATACATATGTGATAGGAAATAACCCATTTTATTAATTTTAGTCAAAATTATAATTTTGCCCCTAGAAGTGTATTACAAGTGTCAGCCAATTCTGGCTTCTAGGGCATATATATCTAACAGAACAATCAACCTCGGGAAGGGCCTGCACATCTACAATGGTGGAAGATCATGACTTAATCTTTTCTTAGAGAGATTTGATTTAGGTCTCATTAAAGTAGACTTGACATAGTCATAACTATTATGACTAACCTAGTGGCATGGGTTAGCTCAGATTATTGACCACCTTGGATCAAAATTGAGTCAAAAAACATGACCAAGTAAGTGAGACCGGTGGAAGGGATATGCCATTAACTCGACAACAACGCATTCGAGTCGAGTAGCTCCCAATTAAAAATCAGTCGGTCGTATTTGCCAAACTTACCTTAGACACCAAATTGTTGAGTCAGAACTAATCGGGTTAGCCTACAATCCAGACTCTAACCACTGAGCCTAATTAGATCTTAGCTTGATCGATCACTCACGTGACTCGATCTTGACCCAGACTTAATTCTATTAGGCTGGTCAATTTAAGCATGTTGATCCCATCTAATCGACTCTTGATTCAGTTTGATCAACCGCTGGACCTAATTGAGCTACCCAAGTCCAAACCCAGATTTACGAATATGTCTTAGATCTGAAATTCTTAATTTTAGACCTAATTGATATTTCATAAACTTAATTCTTAATTAAGTCAGGATTCTTAAACAAAACATGTAAATAAGATCCTAGGATTTCAGGATCTAGGATTTTGCAAAAAGTAAGTTTTCAATTTTTGATTAAGGATGAACGTGCAGCACCCCTACACATCATAAGAACACCCCATCGAATGAGAGGAGAGGGTCTTTAAGTCCTACTTTGTTCTTATGATCGGACGACCAAGGGGAACGTCTTAATCAGAAATACAACTAATCTAAAAAATAAATTAGATCTAAGCATGTATCTCATATAAAAAAAAGATCTAATTAAAACATGTTTTGTATATATTACATATATCATGCATGCATATTTTTCAGATCTAAATTATCTCATAATTATCTAAAAAATTAACTTTAAATTTAATCTTATCAAATAAAATTTAATCTAGACCTATTTGCAGAACTATTCTATAACTAGTCTAAACATGCAACTATCATATCTCATATGAATAAATTAATTTTAATTTTCTATTTTCTGATTTTAGATCTAATCACATCTTATGTGATATCTGAAATCACTAATTAATCATATTAAATTAGATCTAAATAAATTTAATAAGAGCTTGGCTCTGATACCAATTGAAAAAAAATTCAGATTTTTTGGGTCAGGTTCATTCAGATTTGATTGGATCGAGAGGCATATTTTAAAAATTTTCTCTTAGATCCTAATCAGATCTGACACTTTTATAATAATTAAAAAAATAAAACTAAATTAATTCTAAATTAATTTTATCTTGATTCTGAGTAATCTGATTACCTGTTGATGATCCTGTCGAAGCCCTAAGGTTCTGAATCTAGCCATGCAAGTGCCTGGCCTCTATCGGTATCCACTCGAGCTGGATCTGGAGATCTTCTCCTTCTCTTTCTTTTTCTAAAAATCAGATCTAGATCTGATTTAGAGGATCTTCAAAACTTCTTTTGAAGGTCACCCGTCGTCTCTGCAGCAGTGCTGTCTTCTTCCTTTTTCGTCAGCCTTTTCTTGCCTGACTCGCACTAATCTGAAGATCCAACTTCCTTGGGCATGGAGAGGAGAGAGAGAGCCAAATGGTGGCATGGAGAAGGGAGAGGGATAGCCTGGGGGCATGGGCTAAGAGGAACTCTTTTTAAAAAGTGGGCACAGATAGGGTCTATTTATAGACTTTGCTGCGCCATGCAGTGCTGCATCACCCCGGCGAATCACGTTGCTTCGTTCAATCAGATCTAAATCTGATTGATGGGATGACATCACTTGATTTAATTAGATGAGAGACCCATAGATTCATCCTAAGGTGGCACCTAAGACTGATCAAAGTCTATAGGTGAGGGTCACCTAGTTTGAATCCAAGAAGTAACCTGGAGTCCCATCCGTATGGGACTCCAGCATCCCTATCCATGGGCGCATGCCATCCTAGGCATGTGCCCCCTTTCTTTCCAATTTTCAGAGAGGGGACAAGCCCTTATCTACTCTCCAATAAGTGTATGACACATGAGCAGATGTCCAAGGGTTAAAGGTCAACGTTTGACTAAGTCAAAGTACAAGAATTAGCAGGTGATGAAAAATGGCAGGTGTTGTCTTAAATTTATCTCATAAATTAAGACAACCTTTTTCTATCTTGGACAAGCTTCAGTTAGACCAGGTAAAGGTACCTGAGTGAGCACAAACTCATTTGGCTTAGTCGAGACAATTTTTAATGATAAGAAAAAAGAGAACGTTAGGCTCAATCGTGTGCTAGCACGATTTTCTTGAACCTAATTGAATCTTATTCAAATCAACTGAACTGGGTTAGTCTAGTTGATGATATTCAGATCCAAACCTTTATTTGTGTGACCCAGTTTAGTTCAGTTCTATATGGTAATTGGACATGTCATGATCTCCATCATTGACATCATTGAAACTTCTTTCGATGAATCAGAACTCTTCTGATTCAAATAACTTAGAATGATCGATCATCTAAATCATTCTAGTTGCTCCTAAAATCTACTAGTGACACCTAGTAGTATATAGTGGCAACCCATCAAAACTGAAAATGAATCTCTCGGTGCAGCTACTTGTGTGATTAAGTTCTTCTATCTTGAGCTCCGATCAGATAGGGTTAAGGTGAACTTGTCAAACCCTAATTTTTATCATATGATTTAATCAGTCGATTCAAGTCCAATGTGAAAATCTTAATAGAAACTCTTTCTATTATTTCATATTCTGCTATGGCCATGGGCTTATGGACTTGATTCTCATGATTATCATAGGACCACTCCTCATCCACTGAGGTAGATAGATTCCATCTTGGTGCAATCCAATTCCTATAATGAATATGCTATAGCCAACATACACCTCAGGATTCCGAATGGCTAGAAGATCGAGTCATAGTGTAGTCAAACTATAACACCCTCAAGGTGAACTACCGATGCACCTCAAGTCAAAGAACCAGACATACCACTGCAGCATCGAGTCGATCATCGACGAGAAGATAGACTTCCTTCTGACTATTCGAGGTGGTCATGCTCAGTGTCCTCATTCTCTAACGAGTATCTGTACTCTCACTCCGATGTCTCTACACCATAGACTCAAGACTTATCTACTATAAAGAAGCGATTGTACACTAACCTTTTGGATCAATCACCATCCTCATGATGATCCTACAGTTGGAGCATTTTATGAGTTAATAATAAAAATTCTTGTCTTAAATTTTCAACTCTTGAAAATAAGAATTATCATTACCATTAACTCAAGGGATGTATCACAGACACTAAATATACATATATGATAGAAAATAACTCATTTTATTATTTATAGTCAAAATTATAATTTTGCCCTTAGAAGTGTATTACAATTGTCAGCCAATTCTGACTTCAGGGCACACATATCTAACAACTTCAGCAGGAGAAAGGTTGGCCACGATAGTGGATGGTCTGATCTCTTCATCAGGATCTTCCTCGTCTAGGAAGCTAAGATCAAGCTCATGAAATTTGCAAGCTACTCTGTCCTTATAGAGCTCGTATCCCTTGATGAAGGCTTGCTGGCCGAACTTGACTTTCAGTCTCTTTATTTCAGAGAAAATCTTGAACTCTTCCACCGTCTGAATCTTCGCTTTCAAGATCTGCCTTGAGATTTGACCCTTCTGCTCGGCAACCTTGACCTCAACTTTCTTCCTCCTCTCCTTCTCCAAGGCCAGAGCGGCCTTTAGCCCCATAGAAGTGAGCTCCTCCTTCCTGAGCACCTCCTAGAGACCTTCAACTTCGATCGCCTTCTCCTTTGTGAGGCGATCAACCTCGATGGATTTCTCTTCTCGAAGGCAGGCGACTTTGGCCTGAAGGTCCTCCTGAACCTTCAGGGCTTCTGCCCTCAAATGATGCACTGTCCTAATGTGGGCAAGTATTTGGTGATCCAAATGTAGTAAATGAATGGTGTTATGCAAGAAAAAAGAGGAGAGAAGAATCGACAAGGCGATTACCTTGAGGAAGATCCCAAAAAAGTTCCAAATGAGCTACGTATGGTCAAGGTCGGCCATTTGGTCTACCACCTCGGATATGATGAACTTGTCAGTTAGGTCTCGGATGATCTCCAAGTTGCTGAAGGGGTCTTTTCCTGGATCATCACTATCATCGTTGGACCCACCAGGGCATGCCTTGTGAAACACCTTCATGACAACCTTCTTCCTTTTTTTCTTCTCCCCTTCTTCCCTTGCAATGGAAGGCTGTGGAGCTTGGTCTTCAACTGGGGGGCTCAAAGATGATGGAGGCATGGAGCCCCCATCAACAGTGCTGACCCTGATGGCAGGGATAACTTTGGCACCTTCGGTGACTTCGGAGGCAACAGTGGCAGCGGTGGGGGGTGCGGAGCTCGGAGCATCGACCTTCACCTTCTTCGAGCTTCCACCCGATGCTTTTTCTTTCCTCTTTCAGACATGAAGCTCTTGGTAAGCATTTCGACCGCCTGGGTGTCCATCTCTGTAATAAAGAAGGAATCACAGTCAACAACATATGCATACAAAATCTTATAAAAATTTACAAAATAGAAAAGTATACCCGCAGGGTTGAGGGGACTCAAGTCCATATTGAATAGCATATGTTCTTTCAAAAGTTTGGGAAGGAGAGGAGCCCGGTAGGTCTTAAATTTATTGGTAGAGTCAAGGTCGTCCCTATCTAAACTAGGTGCTCCATGGATTGACTCTCTAAGCAGACCCCAAGGGAGAAGCCCTAACAACAGAGTAGGACATTACACAAAGAAGTACCTCTCCTTCTAGTTGTGGATAGAAGAAGGGGCGCCTTTCAATAACCCCTTCTTGCTGAAATAGGAAGAAAAGTACCATAAGCCCTTTGCAGAAGGATGGTGTTTGAAGGTATAGTAACTTCTAAAAAGAGAAATGGTCGGGCGGAGTTCCGCCAGGTGGCAAAGGAAGAAAAATTCAATCACAAACCTGAAAGAGTTCGGCACAATGGAAGCTAAGGAGATATTCAAAAAATGTAAAAGTGTAATTACAAAAGATGGAAGGAGAAATCTTAGTCTAGCATGAAGAGCTTCCAGGTATAGATAAAATCCGCTAGATGGAGGAGTACAAGCTCGGTCATCGGGTCTAGGGAGTTCTAGTTCGTATTCCAGAGGGACCCCGTATTGAATCCTAATTAATGAAAGGTCATCTAGGCTTAAGGTACAGGGAATCATGCTCGGCGCGAAGGTCAGATGGGACATACTTCTAAGGTTAATCTTGATTATGGGATCAAGGTTTCGAAGGATCGGATCAGACGAACTCCAAGAACCAGTAGACTGAAAAGTTTTTGAAGATATTTGGATCAAACAAACATCGAAAAATCTCCAAAAAATCGAGAAAATAAGGAGAAAAATTTTCTTAAAGAAATCAAAGGGATGAAATGCAAGAAACACCAAAATAATCGAAGAAGAAGTTATGAAACTAACCTAGATTGATCAAGAGGGGCAACGAGACGACAGGCATGATGGAAATCGAACAGGAAAGCATCCATAGGGAGAAGAAATAGAAAAGGAAGTCGAAGAGCTCTTGAGAGGGAAGAAGGATACCAGAGGAAGAAAGAGAAGAGTTTGAAAAGAAGTGAAGATACTGGGAGAAGAAAATGGACTTAAATACCCTATAGGCCTGAGACGGTTATAATGGCAGGTGATCTCCGGCCGATCTATGATCGATACGTGTCCCACTCATCATGGCAGGCGGCTGATGGCTGACAAAATTTTAATGGTGCTGTACATGGAGCAGAGTCTCGGTGAGAGTCTCGAAAATTATCTTTTTAGGTCGCATCATATTTAAGCAACTTCAATGCCAGTGCAATAAACACCAAGACTCTCCATTCAACGAGTGTAGAACCTAGGAAAGAACTTTGGCAGTCGCCTCTTTCATACCCCCTTCTCTCGAATCTCGAACTCAGGAGTAAGGGGACAATTATTGGGGTGGAACCTGCTCCTATTGAAGTTTAGCTTGGTGTCTTATCTCAGGATAGCCGGAAACTTCCTCCAACCAGACTTTCTCTAGCCAGACTTCCTTCAACTGGACTTCCTCCAGCTAGATTTTCTCCAACCAAACTTCCTCCGATCGGACAAACTCCTTTCAGACTCCCTCCAACCAGACTTCCTCCAACCAGACTTCCTTCGACCAGACTTTCTCTAACCAGACTCCCTCCAATTGGACTTCCTCTGACCAGGTTCCTTTGAGTCGGACTCCTTTAGTCAAACTCCTTCCGGACTCCCTCCAGTAGCCCAACAGGCTTCTTCCAATCAAACTTCTCTCTATCCATGGAGGGACCTCGGCATCAATTCTCGATATAGCAAATATCAATCAACACTTAAGCAATCTCGAAGACATCCAAACTTTAACTATTAAATCTCAATAGACTAGCACGTCATGATAATGGACACTACCCTTCATAACAAACTCCACGTGAGCCCGAACGGTCCACATCAGGCAGTTACAACTGTCACAATCAGTTTGTTACAAGCTCCACCTATATGAGGGATCCTCTAGATATATTTTCTTTCTAAGCCCAAAAACTCTATTTCAATTCATCTGAGCACTCCATTTCTATTGGCTAGAAGAGCTGACTTGATTGTCGGAGGATCCTGTCGGAGCCACCCTATCTCTGGTCAGGACTTGTCTTGCAGGTTATTGGCGACGACCTCATCTTTCCTAGCTCCAGCCTAGTCCGACGTCAATCAGATTCTGCACCAACAATGCCCATGATGATTTATCTAAAGAAAGAGGAGAGTCCATCAATGATCTTGTAGAGATTCCTTTGGATGAAGGGAATAAAGAATATATTATGAAGATCGGCTCGAATATGAAAGGAGAAGTTAGAAAGCAGCTCATCACATTCTCATAAAAAAATGCTGATATCTTTGCCTGGGCGCCTGCAGATATGCCTGGGTTTGATGTAGAGGTCATGGAACACTACCTGGGTGTGGACTTAAAATATCAGCCAATAAAGTAGAAAAAGCACAATTTTATACCAGAGAGGCAGAAGGCTATAATGGATGAGGTCGACAAGCTCCTTAAGATAGGATTCATTCAAGAAGTGCTTTATCCAGATCGGATTGAAAATATTGTTCTTGTTAAAAAAGTGAATGGCAAGTGGAGGATGTGCATAGACTTCATATACTTAAACACAGCTTGCCCAAAAAATAGCTACCCTTTACCCAGGATAGACCAACTGGTGGATGCGACTTCGGGCCATGAACTCCTTACTTTCATGAATGCCTTCTTTGGATATAATCAAATTCGGATGGCACCAGAGGATGAGGAGAAGACTGCTTTTATTATCGACCATGGTCTTTATTATTATAAGGTCATGTCCTTTAGGCTTAACAATGCTGGAGCAACTTATCAGCGCCTGATAAATAAAATCTTCAAGAAGTAGATCGGTCGAAATATGGAGGTCTATGTAGATGACATGCTGGTTATAAGCCGATCTTCACCAAATTATATCATCAATCTTGAGAAAACCTTCAGTATCCTATGAAAATATAAGATGAAACTGAACCCTACAAAATGCGCTTTCAGGATAACCTCGAAAAAGTTTCTAGGATTCATGGTACGAAGCTTCGGCATCGAGGCCAACCCAAAGAAAATCAAAGCCATCTAGGAAATGACTATCTCAAAAATAATAAAAGAAGTTCAACACCTCACAAGCAAGGTAGCGGTCCTGAATTGCTTCATTTCAAGATTGGTAGAGTGCTGCATTCCCTTCTTCCAAGTACTCAAATAGCTTAAGAACTTCAACTAGACTCTTGAGGGCCAACAGGCCCTTAAAAAATTGAAGAACTATCTTACTTCACCTCTGCTTCTAGCCAAACCAGAACTTGGGGAAGAGCTATTCTTGTAGCTCGCTGTGTCCTCCACAGCTATTGGAGTCATACTGGTTAGGGAAGAAGCTAAAGTCCAAAAGTCGATCTACAATATAAGCAAAGTCCTAAGGGATGCAAAAACAAGGTACACCAAATTAGAATAAACTAACTTATGCCTTGTTGGTTACAGCTAGGAAGCTCCAACCTTATTTTCAGGAACATACCCTTACTCTCCTTACTTATCAACCCATTAACGTAGTTCCTCACTGACCTGACACCTCCGGAAGAGTGGCAAAATGGACAATTGAGTTGACTGAATTTGATATTCATTTTCAACCTAAGCCAACCATTAAAGCTTAAATACTGATCGATTTTATAGTATAGTGTACCATTCTAGATGCAACCGAACCAGAGCACCAAGAAGTTCTTATCCCTGACTCTCTTGAAGAGAAGGCTGATCTTCCTAAAAACTTTTGGACATTATATGTGAATGGTTCATCTAATGCTTCTAGAGTAGGTGCGGGCTTGATTCTCATCAATCCAGAAGGAGTTGTAGTGGAGTATACATTACGCTTCGACTTTTTTGCCACTAACAATGGAACAGAGTATGAAGCTCTGCTTGCAGGGTTAAGAATAGCTAAAGAATTAGAAGTGGAATATATGAAGGTTTATAGTGACCCTCAGCTAGTTGTAGGGCAAGTCAATGATAATTATGAAGCTCGAGAAGAAAGCATGAAGAAGTACTTGGAAAAGATAAGGAGTTTGATCTTAGCCTTTAATAATTTTGATATCCAGCAAATCTTCAAGATAGAGAATACTAGAGCTGACCTTCTTTCCAAGTTAGCCACCTTAGCTCCAAATGAACTGCCAAAAGAAGTTCTTTTTGAAACCTACAACACCTAGGTTCGAAAGAGCCACAGACAATAATGCAAGTTGATCATGAGCCCAGCTAGATCGATCTATTGATTGCTTATCTCATAGATGAAATTCTTTTCAGAGACCATAAAGAAGTTCGAAAGTTAAGAAATCAAGCTTTCCACTACATTTTATATGAAAATAAGTTGTATAAGAGGTCATACTTTCAACCACTCCTCAAATGTCTCCAACCTTTGGAAGCTGATTATGTCCTAAGGAAAGTTCATGAAAGAATTTATGAAAATCATTTGGCGGTGAGGTCCTTATCACATAAGTTACTCCGTCAGGGATACTATTAGCCAACGATGCACCAAGATGCGGTGGATTATGTGAGAAAATATGATAGGTGTCAGAGAAATGCAAACATTCAAAGATGGTCGGATTTATAGCTCACACCATTGGGCACCGCTTGGTCATTTCCGTAGTCGGGGATGGATATTCATAAGTGGTAAAAATATACTAATAAAAATATTAAATTATAAAATAAATTAATTTATTTTTTTAAAAATTGATAGTTTTATTAATTTTATATAGAAAAGGGGCCACCAATATGAAGATCTTATTTTTCTGAATCAGATGAAATAAATTTCAGGCAAAACGGACTTCAAACGAGCCCAAAATTGAATTTCAAAAAAAAAAGTCGATCTCGTTCAAACCGATTCAGAAAAATTGGCTCAGCAGATCATCCGGTCTGATCTCACCCAGCAGACTGACCCATTGATGCAACGCTGATGCCAAGCTGATGTCAACATTTTTTGCGGTGCACGGTGGACCGATTGGAGGGCATTTCGGGGATTTCACATGGAGAAGTGCGCTTCGATTGGCTGAAGAATGCGGCGGTCCATGCAACATCGGGCTCGCGCATGATCTATAGAGGGCAATTTAGGAATTTTATCTGATCTGACGAGCACCTTTTACTGAGATTTGATTGGACGGCCGAAATGCATGCGCTGACGAACGGCATACGCAGCTCCCGATCGAGATCTAATGGTTGAGATTCATCCTGACTTTAAACTAAAGATCAGAAGCTTTCCTGTGTGTGATTTGATGATCCAGATTTGATCTTTAAGGTTGATCCGATGGTCCAAATAAATTCTGACTTGATTTAGGATTTTAAGATGATTTTTGAGTGATTTTTGGACTGTTTGATCAACATCCAATGGTTAGAATTGATCCAGGATTCTTTTGAGTTGTTTTGAGAGTTTTAAACCTAATTTTCAATAGGATTTTGGTGGAAAATCCACCTCTTAGCCTATAAAAAGATCTATTGTCGAAGAAAAGAAAAGAAAAAAAAGAGGAGAGATAGTAAAAAAAAAAGAAAAAGAAGAGAAAGAGAGGAGAGAGATAGAAAGAGAAGAGAGATTTTTGAGAGAGAAAAGGAAGGGCTTTTAATTTTTTCTTTTCTTCTTTCGATAATTAGAACATTGATCAAGGAGCTTCTCTTCTTCTTCACCAAGTTCTCTACACCAAGAGCAATGGACAATCAATTTCAGCAATCAAACAATCTAATTTCTTTATGCTTTTTATTTGATTTGCTGTTTTTAAACTTGTTATCATGAACTAAATTTTTTTTTACTAAGGCTAAGGTGTAGCCACTCTTTTGATGTAATATTCAGTATAATTTATTTTTAATTTTAAATTTTATTCATAAGGAGTATATAAATATGATCTTAATGCTTTTAGATTACTGGCCATTTTCTAATTGATCTGATGAACATAGATGTTATAGACCAAGTACATCTATGTTATTGCTTCTTGATTATATACCTTATATTATGAATCAAATTAGAATTCATATGCATGTGAGAATTTTAGTGCGCTTTAGACAGCGTATTTTAATTAGAGGGTTTCACAAAACTTAATGCATTAATATTTATTTAAATTACACCTGGACCAAAGAATAATTAATAAATATTGATAGTTTTGCTATGCCTGGACCGAAGGGTAGTGAATAAATTAGGAGACTCCATCGTCACATGAAATAAAATTAATCTAATAACCTGAATATTGTATTGACTGAGTTGGTGAACCGGATTGCCTTAGTAACACATTGCTTTTAAGTTAAAACTCTAATAATTACACTCTATCTATTTTCTTAAAATTTTTTAATTATTTCTTTATTTTATTTTTTAATTTTTTATTCTCATAAATCGGTCTTCTAAATAAAGCATAGGAAAGAGCTTTTCAGTACTTATTTTCCAATCCTCTAGGGATGATACTCTACTCATTTACTTTATTACTTGATCGACTGGTGCACTTGCGATAGCTATAGATTAGTATGCATCAAGTTTTTAGCACCGTTGTCGGAGATTGTGTCTAAAATAATATTGAAATTTTGATCCTAGCTTTACTTTAGAATTTTATTTTTAATTTTTATTATTTTTAAAAAAATTTTGTTCAGTGCATGACACGTAATGGACATAGTAACTTACTATCTTTAGATCCAGAAATTAAAAAGACCATTAGAAGACTATAACAAGAAAGAAACATGGCAGTTGAAGATCCTAACGACATCAATCTAGGATTGGATATGGCGACCGAAGGACAACATGAAGCTATTCAACTAGTACATCATCCATTAAATGATTATATCACACCATCTGTTGTTGATGCAGCTTTGAGCATTAGAAGATCGCTTGTACGAGCAAATAATTTTGAAATAAAACCGACGATGATTCAATCAACTGTCCAATTCAGTGGACACATGCATGATGATCCAAATGCCCATATTTCTAGCTTTTTTGAACTTTGTGATACTTTTAAAATTTATGGAGTGTCGGATGATGTTATTAGATTAAGGTTATTTTCTTTCTCTTTACAGGACAAAGCTAAGAGTTGGTTTCATTCTCTTCCTACAGGTTCTATCACAACTTGGGATGTCCTAGCACAAAAATTCTTAGCCAAGTACTTTCCACCTTCCAAGACTACCAAGATGCGTAACGATATTACTTTCTTTATGCAGATGGACAAGGAGACACTATATGAGGCTTGGAAGCATTTCAAGGAATTGTTGAAGAGATGTTCACATCATCAACTATCCGTATGGCTTCAAGTACAAACTTTCTATAATAGTTTATCTCCTACTAATCATTCTATGATTAATGCAGCAGCAGAAGGAACAATTAATCGAAAAATGGATCTGCCTTCAATCTGATCGATAAGATGGCATCAAATAGCTATCAGTGGCAGACAGAATGCATGATGCCAAAAAGACTAGCAGCTGTGCAGGGAGTAGATTGCGTGCCAACCTTACTAGCTGAAATTGCAGCCCTTAGAGTCGAAGTCAACAACTTAAAGGGAATAGCTATGCATGTTCAGAGCATCACCTGTGACCTATGTGGAGGAGGACATGATACGAGCAATTGCCAGACAGATAATTCTTTTGCTAAAGCAACTGATATAGCTAATTATGTTGATAATTTTTTTAGATCGCAATAAAATAATCCCTACTCTAATACATACAATCAAGGGTGGAGGCAGCACCCAAATTCTTTATGGAGTAATCAAAATGCAGCACAACAGCCACCCCCGGGATTCCAAGTACCTGAAAAGAAGTCCAACATGGAAGAGCTGATGGTCAAATTTATGCAAAACCAAGAAGCAACTATAAAAAAATTAGAAGCCAAACTTAGATAGGACCAAGCAGCAGCAATTCAAAACTTAGAGATGCAAATAGGTCAAATGGCTAAGATAATCTCCGAGAGACCTTAGAGATTGATAAGTATAATAAATTCATCAATAAAAGTATTAATTTATTAATTAATTTATATTAATTTTTAAGAATTATTAATCAATTTATATATAATTTTTGAAAAATTCATATTTTTATTAATTTAATAAAAAATAATAAAAATTAAAAAATAAAATTTTATTATCAATAGAAAGAGCTCATTTTTTTTATCATAATGAAATAAATTTTAAGTAAAACAGAGCTAAAATGGAAAAGATATGAATTTTGAAAGATATAAAATAAATAAAAATTAAATAAAAAAAGAAAACGGCTCAGTCGGCTTCGTAAGCCGAGCCACCAAGCCAAGCCAAGCCATCAAGCCGACTCAGCCATTGAAGCCATCAGCCGATCCATGATCCAGACATGGACCGCCAGCTCAGCAAAATCCGGCGAATCAGAGATTGCCACGTGGCGGACCTGACCCTTAAAGGGTCTATAGAAATTTATCGTGGCTCACAGGGCAATCTGGTCATTTCACTCGGTGACAGAAGCACTGATTGGCTGCGGTGCGTGGTGCGGCCGATCCATCCGATCCATGGGAATAGTAATTATGCGATCAGATGGCTGCAGTTGATTGCGGTCATGATCGGATGGCGGTGGTGATTTCCAGGCTTGATTCAAATTCTATTAAGCGATCTGGCGCGATCCAATGGCAAGAAAACCAAGTGATGAAGATCTGACGGTCCAGAACGCTGCCGGCGGTGATCAAGACTCCCGAAGCATGATTTGCGGCCAGATTTCCTCGATCAAGCGCGATCCAACGGCCAGAATTTAATCCGACCCGATCTGAGCTTATCTGCATCCGATTTTGATGATTTTTGGACCGTTGGATTCCTATTGAACGGATGGATTTTATCAGATTTACCAGAGTCATATCAGAGCTATTTTAATTTAAATTTTATTCAAATTTTGATGATTACAAAATTCATTAGTCCCATATTGCCTTTAGAAAAAATATCCAGCCCTCCTAGCTCTATAAAAAGGACCCCAGGCCATCAAAAATTGATATCTCTCCGATCAAGGTGAAGCTTTGGTATAGGGCGAAGCCAGGCTATGGGTTAAAGGCTGCTTCGAAGCAACGGGTGCCGAGAAGAAGAGTCGAGCTTCTACACCATCTTTCTGCCAATGCCGATCCAAGATCAGAGATCAGGCTATTTTATTTTATTATTTTTTCTTTTTAAATTTTATGTATTTAAATTCTAAAATTTTAGTTAATAAAAATTTTATTTTTGCATTTTAATTTCTTTGCTTTTTATTTTTATTGCAATTTAATTTCTGCACTTTAAATTATTGCTTTGCAAGTAGATGCTAAGATCTAACTAATAGATCTTAGTACCAAATTTAAATTTCTGCACCTTTTAATTTTTATTTTCAATCTTCCGACTTCAATTTTTATTTCAAAATTTAAATCATTTTTTTTTTTATAAAATCAAAGATTTTAAATCTAAAAATACTATCTTTCCTGTGGATTCGACCCGACTCACTACTATCTACGCATTTTCAATGATTTTAAGAAGTCGGATTAAACTGATAAATACGGTGTCTTAACGACAACATCGCGTTCCTATCATGTTTTTGGTACCGTTACCGGGGAAGGTTTTTGATTTTTGATTTTGATTTCTTTGATTTATTAAAAATAATTTCGATAAACGCACCAAGTTTTTGGCACTGTTGCTGGGGAAGGAATAGATGCTATTTTTTTCTTTGATTTCTTTGATTTTTTTTTGTAAATTAATTATATTTTTTTAATATTGCTTACTAATTTTTTTTATTTATTTTGTAGAAAAAAAAGAGAAAATGAAGAAAGTATCTAATTTTGGTAAGATCAATCCTAACCCTAGTCCTCTTTTCTTTTTATTTATTTATATATTTATTTTATTTTTAAATTAATTTAAAAAAAATATCCATTTAAACCTAATTAAAAGTCTCATGATAAGATTAGAAATCCTAACTGTTTAGAGCATGCATCATATTATTTTTATTTTTATTTTTTTTGGTGATTGCTGGAAGCAAGGTAAGCCTTTCAAAATTCAATTAGTTACATGCATCTAGTTTAAATTGCATAAAACCCTTTGATTGAATTTTTTTTTTCGTGCATATTCATATTAAATCAAATTAAGGGCACAACCCAATTAAACAAGATAAGGTAGGGGATTTGATCACCCTTCCTTAGCCCACAAACAACCAACCAGCATCCTGCATTGACCTAAGCTTTTAATTTTAAAATCAATTAGACATCAACCCTAGGAACTCGAGCTCAATAGGACAAGGAATCCTAAGAGTTGAACCGGGTTAGGATAAGTCAATTTGACTGGTGTCTAGGAAAGTGGTTCGGGGATGATTGGGCCCGAAGGAAGGTGGTTTCTAATTGGTTCCGTTCGCTTACCTGGCCAAGTACAATTGGTGTCTAAGGCAAGCAACGGGGGGACTCCCACCGATCTTACACTTATCTGGCTAGTTGATTGGCTAATTCTACACTTGGAGGGCTTGAAGGTGACCTTGGCAGTTAGGAGCTGTCTAGATCTAGGACAACCTTTAGTCAGGATTGATTGACCAACTTGATTGCTAATCAATATTAAATCTAATTAAACCTAATTCTTCTCTTTCTTCTAGGACCTCTTCTTCAGAACTTTTCTTTCTTTTTTCCTTTCTCCTCTAAAAAAATAAAATAAAATAAAATAAAAATTAAATTTAACTAACTAAAAAATATTAAAAAAATATTTAGACTTAATTAATAAATAAAATAATTAATCTTTAATATAATAAAATAATAAAAAAAATATAAAAAAAATTCTAAAATTTTTATTTGAACCATACATTAGGGTTACACTAATAAATGCATGGTAGGAAATCACTTTTTCTGATTTAGTTGAATTTAATTGAATGGTTGATTTATATTAAATCTAATAATCAAATGGCTAATATGAACCTAATAGTCCAAAAATTAGGTAAAGTTGACCTTCTTGCTCAAAAAATAGATCAACTCCTAATCCTAGGTCAATAATCTCCTGCACAATTCACATCATCTTCTAATTATCAGGAGAATTATTCAATCTGTGCTAGTCCAACCCATCATGTGAGTGAATATCCTATGGCTGCACAATTTTCATATTTTATCCAAGAACAAGTTCAAGCTGCTCAAGGATACTCCAAATTGATTAATGATCCATTTTCAAATTCATATAATTCAGATTGGAGTAACTTTAATTTTTCTTGGACATCCCAACAGACTCAAGCTCAGACCCAAATTTTATTTGAGCAAAATTATCAAAATTATGCCTATAATAATGGTCAGCCTAGTCAGTTTAACCAGCCATCATATTATAATCAGCCTTCATACCCACCTCCTCAATAGACCAATCTAGTTGATGATAGATTCAATCAACTTTAACAATTGATTCTGACTCAACAGCAATCTATCACCAGACTAGAAGCTCAAATAGGATAATTAGTTGAGTCTAACATGAGGAGAGAACTAGATCAACTACCGAACCTACCAATTTCAAACAACCCACCTAATGACTACCAACCACCTGGATTAAATTATCAATCTAATGTTTCATCTAAGAATCTTCAATTTGAGAATACCAAAGTAATTCCTGAACTTAAAAGCTATAGGATTCTTATGGACCCATACTAAGATTAGGTGAGAGAGGCTAGTACTGATGCTAGCCAAAATGAAAATTTAGAGGAACTGGTTAGTACTGAGACTAACCACATAGAAGAACCCGAGCCAAGAATTAGTACTGATGCTAGTTCTAGTTTAAATGAGATAGAAAAAAGGGAAAAGAGAATAGATGATTTACCCAAGACTTATAAACCTAATGTCCTATTCCCTTCAACCCTAAAAGCTGGTTCTTCTTATAAAAATCAAAAGGCATGTAATGAAATGTCAATGAAGTTGTTTAAGCAGGATCGCATTAATTTACCTCCAAAATTAAAACCGCCTTTAGTCACCATTCCAGCACCCATTGAATCAAACTTAACTCCTAAAACTCCATTCATGAGCATTTTAGAAAAACAAATAGGAGAAATTCTTAATAAACATGGGTCTGAGAATGGAATCATAAAATATATCCCAAAAATTAATAATGAATATATCAATAATGAGATTAAAAATCAACTTTCTGAGATTGGCAATCCAAAACCATTGGAATTTGTTAATCCAATATTCGACACAGGATAGTGAGCTGCATTGTGTCTGGCTGAAGATGGTAAACTTAGCGCTTGTTGGGAGGCAACTCAATATTTAGTTTTTATCTAATTTATCTTTTTAGTTTATTTTCTTTTTAGGATAATTTGAATAAGTTGGTGGGAGAGCTCAAATTTTTAAAGGCATGTGCTGGACCAAAAAAAAAAAAAAAAAAAAAAAAAAATATATATATATATATATATATATATATATATATATATATATACTGAGTTAGGTGTATTCTTCCATGTTCTTTATTACATCCTTTATTTTCAAAAACTTGATAGGAATGTGATGTTGTCGTTAAGACACCGTGTTTATCAGTTTAATCCGACTTCTTAAAATCATTGAAAATGCGTAGATAGTAGTGAGTCGGATCGAATCCATAGGAAAGGTAGTGTTTTTAGATTTAAAATCTTTGATTTTATAAAAGAAAAAGAAAATAATTTAAATTTTGAAATAAAAATTAAAGTCAGAAGATTGAACATAAAAATTAAAAGATGTAGAAATTTAAATTTGGTACTAAGATCTATTAGTTAGATCTTAGCATCTACTTGCAAAGCAATAATTTAAAGTGCAGAAATTAAATTGTAATAAAAATAAAAAGTAAGAAATTAAAATACAAAAATAAAATTTTTATTAACTAAAATTTTAGAATTTAAATATATAAAATTTAAAAAAAAAAAATAATAAAATAAAATAGCCTGATCTCTGATCTTGGATCGGCATTGGCAGAAAGATGGTGTAGAAGCTCGGCTCTTCTTCTCGGCATCCGTTGCTTTGAAGCAGCCTTTAACCCATAGCCTGGCTTCACCCTGTATCAAAGCTTCACCTTGATCGGAGATATCAATTTTTGATGGCCTGGGTTCCTTTTTATAGAGCTAGGAGGGCTGGATATTTTTTCTAAAAGCAATATGGGACTAATGAATTTTGTAATCATCAAAATTTGAATAAAATTTAAATTAAAATAGCTTTGATATGATTTTGGTAAATCTGATAAAATCCAGTCGTTCAATAGGAATCCAACGGTCCAAAAATCATCAAAATCGGATGCAGATCAGCTCAGATCGGGTTGGATTAAATTCTGGCCGTTGGATCACGCTTGATCGAGGAAATCTGGCCGCAAATCATGCTTCGGGAGTCTTGATCACCGCCGGCAGCATTCTAGACCATCAAATCTTCATCACTTGGTTTTCTGGCTGTTGGATCGCGCCAGATCGCTTAATAGAATTTGAATCAAGCTTGAAATCACCACCGCCGTCCGATCATGACCGCAATCAACCGCAACCGTCTGATCGCGTAATTACTATTCCCATGAACCGGATGGACCGGCCGCACCGTGCACCGCAGCCAATCAATGCTTCTGTCATCGAGTGAAATGACCGGATTGCCCTGTGAGCCGCGATAAATTTCTATAGACCCTTTAAGGGTCTAGGTCCGCCACGTGGCAATCTCTGATTCGCCTGATTTTGCTGAGTTGGCGGTCCATGTCTGGATCGTAGACCGGCTGATGGCTTTAATGGCTGAGTCGGCTTGATGGCTTGGCTTGGCTTGGTGGCTCGGCTTACGGAGCCGGCTGAGCCGTTTTCTTTTTTTTTTATTTAATTTTTATTTATTTTATATCTTTCAAAATTCATATCTTTTTCATTTTAGCTCCGTTTTACTTAAAATTTATTTCGTTGTGATCAAAAAAATGAGCTCTTTCTACTGATAATAAAATTTTATTTTTTAATTTTTATTATTTTTTATTATTTTTTAATTAATAAAAATATGAATTTTTTAAAAATTATATATAAATTGATTAATAATTCTTAAAAATTAATATGAATTAATTGATAAATTAATACTTTTATTGATGAATTTATTATACTTATCAGTAGGCACAAAATAATAATCTTTAAGAACTAAAACTAATACCGATGGTAATCGCAGAGGATAGATTTTCATAGCCATAGCAACAACTCTTGTATAATTTTTGATACATAAGATCATCTCACCATCCCTCAGCCTCTTGCTCTCCTCAAGACCCTACATAGAAATACATAAGTGAGCACTAGAACTAGAGTCAAGCATCCAACTAAATGCAGAAGAAATCGTAAGATTAGTTTTAATGATGAGCATATCTCCAGAAGGACCTACCTCCTTCTTGTTCTTCATGCTGGCTAGGTATGAAGGGCAGTTCTGCTTTTAATGGCCGTCGGTATTATAATGAAAATATTTTTTTTGTTAAGGACCTTTCTTTTTGATTCTCCCTTCTTCTTCTTTCCATCTTCTACCATCTGCTTCTTTGCAGACTTCTTCTTCTTTCCAAAAGACTTTCTTTTGGAGGAAGTCCGCTCCACAGCAAGAACTAAGTCCTTTGAACCTTTTATTAAAAGCTCAGCAGTAACTGGCATATTCATAAGTTTAGCCAAGGTACATTATAGTTTATGGATATGAAAGTTCATAATGAACTACCCATACACATCAGTCGAAGACTGCAGGATCACATCAATCTGCAAGTCCCTATCTAACATGACACCGAGCATCTCAAGCTCTTCTAGATCCTTGATCATCATCAAATAATGATCTTGGACCGACTGCCCATCATGCATCTAAGCCTTAAAAAGCCTCCACAAGACTTGATACCGGGCTGCACGACTCTGCTCACAAACAACTCTTGCAAGTGTGCCAATATTTGGCATGCAGTCCTGATGTCTTCATGTTGGCATTGTAGCTCATCAGACATGGAACCCAACATGTAGTACCTTGCTTTGTTATCATCATCCATCCACTTTTTCAAAGATGCTCTCTGTTCAGCAGTCGGATGGACTGGTAAAGTGGAGGGATTTTGGTCCAATACATAGGTCAGCTTTTCCAAATCCAAAATAATTTTGAAGTTTCTTAGCCAATCCTTGTGATTTGTTTTGGTCAGTCTATGGGTTTCTAGGATTCGGGCTAGTGGGTTTGATGCAGATATTGTTCTATAGAGAGTCAAAGTTTTAATTAGACTTGATCAATTTATTTAAGAATTTTATTTTTAAATAAATTAGACTTCCACTATTTTCTCAGATCCCTATATTTTTTTGGTAGAGATGCAAAAATCTCTGCAATCATAGATTTTTAGTGGGTGATGTGGTCCCACCGACTGGCTCACCACCTCACCTAACAATTATTGATAATGGGTCCATCGATGAATGAATAACTCTTATCCAATATTTTTTTAAATTGGTGCATCCACACTTGGTCTCTAATTCATAAAGCTTATCGTGCCTGAAATATTGCTCTACTCCTTAGTTAAATCAGACCCATCATTTGCATGAATTGAATTCCTAATTATATCCATCACCGTATCTAGAATATTAAGCCCAACCCATAGCATCCAATGTCTAATAAATATGATTGCATCTTCCTGGTGCAACTGAACCACTGTAACTAGTCAAGAACAATCAATCTTAGAAAGAGCCTGCATATCTACAATGGTGGAAGATCTACGACTTAATATTTTTTTAGAAAAATTTGATTCAGGTTTCTTAGACATGACTTGACTTAGTCATAATAATTATGACTAACCTAGTGATATGGGTTAGCTCAAATCATTAGCCATCTCAAATCAGAACTGGATCGATCCAATCGATTAGGTAAGTGAGATCAGTGGAAGGAATATGCCATTAACTTGTCATGAATGTATTCAGGTCGAGTAGCTTCCAATTAAAGACTATTGGTCGTATCTGCCAAACTTATCTTAGACACCGACTTGTCTGACCAGAACTGATCGGGTTAGCCTACAATCCAAGCTTGAATAGTGGAGCCAAATTAGGTCTTAACTTGATCGACCACATGTGACTGTGAGTCAATCTCCAGACTTAATTCTATTGGACTGGTCAAATCTAAGCACTCTTGATCCTACCTAATCAACTTTTGATTCGGTTTGATCAACCACTTGACCTAATTGAGCTACCCATACCCAAACCTATGTTTTATGAAAATATTTTAGATTTGAAAATTCATAATTTTTAGATCTAATTGATTTTATAAACTTAATTCTTAATTAAGTTAGGATTTATAAATAAAACATGTATAAAAGATCCTAGGATTTTAGGATCTAGGATTTTGCAGAAAAGTAAATTTTAATTTTTGATTAAGAACAGACGTGCAGCACCCCTACATGCCATAAGAGCACCCCATTGAATGGAAAGAGAGGGCCTTTAAACCCTTCTTACTCTTATGACTGGATAGCCAAGGAGAATACCTTAATCAAGAATTTTATTTACACTATAAAAACTATAAACCTAAATCATATATCACATATAATTGAAGATCTAATTCTAATGCATGTTTTGCATATATCTCATGTATCATAACTAAAATTAATCATGCATGTTTTAGATTTGATTATATCTGATATAACATTTAAAAATAAATTTTAAATTGATCATATTAAAAATAAAATTTATTCTAGACAATCTGTTGCATAGAACAATAAAAACTAGTCTAGACATGCATGTCATATATTGCATATATGAATTTTTTAATTAATCTATTAATTTTAGATCTAATTACATCTCGTGTAATCTTTGAAATTATGCATATCAGATCATAAATAAATTAAAATTTAGATCAAAATCTGATATGAAGAACTACAAACACAACACTGATACCAGTTGAAGGAAAAATCATTTTTCCTTCTATTGGTGTGGAAATCTATGAGGACGCCAGAGGTAGCTAGAGTTAAAAAGGTGAGGCCACCAACAGGACCTATAAAATAAATTTCAAATAGGAGGTGGGTTGCTTTAGCAGGATCCTTCGATGCTCAAGTCAGTTCTTCGGCCAACTGGAATGGAGTGCTCAGAAAATAGAGAAACAGAGTGATGGAAAGGAAGAAAGAGCTTAGAGAAAAATGTATCTAGAGGATCCTTTTTATAGATGGAGCATGTAACAAACTAATAGTAACAACTATAATCGATTAGTAGTGAGCCACTCGGGCCACGTGGAGTTTGTTATGGAGGATGAGTTATCATTTATCATGACTTACAAGCAGTTAAGATACATTTGTTGGAGTCCAGATGCAGGTCGAGGACTTCAGTATACATATTGAACCAATCGAGGTCAGTAGGGATAATGCCTGGTGACTTTAAGGAGTTTGGAAGCCCCTTGGGTCGTGTGCAAGTAGGTGCCCCCTAAATTGAGACCCAAAGTTCTATGCTCCATTCTATGCGAGGTGGTTGTTGTGATTTGATAGGGTCCTTTTGGATGGCTCCAGCTGATAGGTGTAACATGGACTAAGTAGGTCCATGACTGACTGGAAGAAGCTCATCCTAAAAGATTTTCAAATGGAAGGACCTTGACCAAAGGAAGCACGACTGAAAGGAGTTCGTCTGGAAGGGGTGTGACTGAAGGAGTTCGTCCTGAAGAGGTACGATCGGAGGAATTTGTCTGGAAGGAGTATGGAGAGGGGTTCGTCCGGAAGGAGTGTGGCCAAGCCCCAAGCCTGTCATTCATTTTTAGTCAAAAGATGAGGTTAGTATATCAATAGTTCTCTTTCATTGCTCAAGATCGTGTCGTCGGACTTCTGTATACTTTCGAGAGATTCTGTAGTATGAACCTATTGCCAAAGGGATAGACGAATTCTTAATAGGAGAGAGGTCGATGGCTAAGAACTTCGGCAGGGGTCATTTTATCCCCAACACTTATCTTTCTACTTTCGAGATCAAATTTTGAATGAATGGAGTACAAAAAAGTTGTTGTAATCGAAGTTCTTTGTCAGTTTCCTACTCTTAAAGAATGAATTATTTTGTTCTTTTTCAAATTGGCGCTGAAGTTTAATATCGAATGACCTGAAGGAACAAATTTTCTCAAAAATTCTCTGGCATGGAGCTCTAAGTACGGCATAATTAATCATTATTCCATCAGGTGGTAGGTGCAAGTGGGATGCATGGCGGATTATGGTTGGCTGAGAAGTCTTGCAATCATAACTTTCTCTAGTTCTGTTCTTCTATTTAAACCTCTTCTTCCTCCATGGCTTCTCACCTTCATTTATGCCCCTTCTTCCTCTTCTTTCTCCATTTTTCATTGCCCTCGAGGATCCCATCCTTGTTGCT
Source organism: Cocos nucifera (assembly GCA_006176705.1). Lineage (NCBI taxonomy): Eukaryota > Viridiplantae > Streptophyta > Magnoliopsida > Arecales > Arecaceae > Cocos > Cocos nucifera. The sequence goes on from QRFJ01007247.1 coordinate 24,181, forward strand.
CCTATTTTCTCATGACATCCCTGGCCATCGGCATTCTTCTCGACTATCCTTCATCCTCTCAGTCTTCTCTTCAAGTTTTTTTTATCAACCTAGGTCAGTCCCTCATCCTTGTCCTCTTGAATTTTGGCTTTTCCATATTTTTTAGAATCTCTTCAGATTTTTCTAGGTGGATTTTTGCCATTTGTCTTTTTTAGGTTTTTTCTGCCTCTTTTTTCTTAGTCTTTTCGAGATTTTACCAGATTTTATTTGATCTAAATGTCATTCAAAATTTCTTGGTCTAGTGGTTCTAGGAGTCTGGTGGACCTAAACTCCCAAATCCTCAAGATTAGAATGGAAGCCGAACCTAGGGCAGCACCTCGATCAAATTTTATATCGGGAACCATCCCTTACTCCTTAACTGCTGAAGATCTATCACTAATCAGGATCTAGTACAGGGTGCCTATTGAGTACGAGCTGGAGCTTTCTAGACCGAGTGATCAAGCTTGTGCCCCTCCTTCAGATCGGTTCTATTTGTTTTTGGAGACCTTCCGTGCTGGACTAAGGCTTTCTTTCCCCATCTTTGTTGTAGTTTTTTTTCATTTTCTAAATATCTCCTTAGCTTTTGTGGTGCCGAACTCCTTTAGCTTCATAATAGAATTCCTTGCTCTCTGCATATCCACCGAAGTTCAACCCACCATTTCACTTTTCTAAACATACTTTACTTTCAAGTGTCACCCTACTGCAAAGGACTGTTGGTATGTTTCACTTCAGTCCAGAAAGAAGGGGTTGCTCAAGGATGCCCCCACCTCTATCCGTAATTAGAAAGAAAAGTTTGTCTTTGTTTCTTGTCCGATCTTACACTTAGAACTTTCTCCTTGAGAAAATTTGAGAGATTCTATCCATGGAGCCCCGGGGTTAGAGAAAAAGGATCGGGAGTTGGTTAGCAAAATTAAAGATTACTGAACTCCTCTTGTATCCGAACTAATAAAAGAACAGTCTCTATTAAACTTCGGCCTAAGCCCTCTGGATCCAACAGGTATACAATTGAAGTTCGTAGGTTACCCTTTTTTTCCTCTTTTTTTCTTTTTTCTTTTTCTCTTCTTCCTTTTCCTTTTTTTTTCTTGATTATGCTTCTTCCTTTATTGCAGAAATGGATGCCAAGGCAATCAAGATGCTCACGAGGGGGCTCCCAGCCCGCAAGAGAAAAGAAAAGGCACCAGGCAAAAGTTTAAAAAAAATAAGAATTGACATTCTAAGCTTCATGATTCCCATCAATGCCATGGAGGCCCTCGAAATTGCATCCACCATCGAAGCTCCTCCCGCTGTCAAGCTCGACTCCACCACCAAGGTCATTGGACCTTTGATGCTGCCAAGCCCACCTACCGAGGCCCGAGTCCTAGAGCCTCTTACCGAAGGAGAGAAAGAGGCGAGGAAGAAGAAGACCAAAAGGGTCCTAAGAAAGTCTCAACGGAAGGTCCACTGCAACGAGCCCAATAGCTCTGATGAAGAGTTAGGGGAGAACCCCTACAATAACCATGAAATCGTTAGAAGTTTGGTCGATAGGTTTACCATATCCAAAGTCATAGATAGGGTCGTCAATGCTGATGTCGACCAACATGCTTGGGATTCACTTGGATCTTTTCTTGAGGTAGTTACTTTGTCTTTCTCTTTCTCTTTAAATTTCTTAATGCTTCCTTATCCACACCACCCTCTTCATCATATATATATATATATATATATATATATATATATATTTTAATAGATGGGCCACCAACTACTTGGCTACATCAGATCACTAAGCCACTTAAAGTCAAAGTTGGTGAAGATCCAAGAAGATCATCAGGTCGAGGTCGAGCGTCTAATTAAAGAGAGAGATGAGGTTGATTGCTCTTTGAAGAAAAAATCTATCAAGATCGAAGGTCTTCAAGAAGCGCTCCATAAGGAGAAAGAAATATCAACAGAGTTGAAGACTGCTTTGGGCCTGGAGAAAGAGCAAAGGAGAAAGGTTGAAGTCGAGACTGCCAAACTAAAGGAGCAGATTTTGAGGTAGATCTCGGAGGCGATGCCCCGAGCGATAAAGGAGTTCAAGATCTCCTCCAAAATGAAAGACCTAAATGTCAAATTCAGGCAAGAGGCTTTCAATAAGGGATTCAAGCTCTATGAGGACAGGATGGCCAGCAAGTTTTCTAAGCTTAACCTTGGTTTGTTATATGAAGGGGTTCTTGAAGATGAAGCAAAACCATCCACTGCTGCAGTCGAGCTCCCTCTGTCGAGCCCGCTAATGAAGAGTCGAGATCAACTAATATTATGCTGGACTCCTTGTCAGCTCTCCCAGAGGTCTGAGACCCATTCATTTGTATTTTTTCTTTTTATTTGTTTCCTTTAATGTATTTAAAAAATATTTTGATCAATAAAGATAAGTTTATTTTGATAGCGGATTTCTTTCTTTTACAAAATTTATGTTGTAATGTTTTCATGCTCCAAGTGCAGTCTCCTGTCAAAGCTGACCCCTACCTTAGGGTGTTCCCTTGAAGGCCCATATAAAAAGTCTAAGGAGGAAGGTTCATCATCTTAAGAAAAAATTGGGGCAGACTAAAGATGAGCTTAAAAAATCAGAGAAAAACTATACTGACGCCACTACTAAAATTAACCACTTGCATCAATCATCCAGACAACTATTCAAAGAATGTAATACCAAGAAGTTCCACCTGAATGAAGAGATCGAGGAGGTCAAGAAGCAAGCAAGTGAGAAGTCCTAGACTTTAATAGCCAAAGCTCGCTCCCTTGAAGTTAAACTCAATGCGACAAAGAAAAAAAATTGATTGTTGGAGGGAAGCTCGGCTTGGTCTACCAGTCGAGAGGAGTTTAATTGAGATTGATCTAAGAGATTCTTAGAACTTTAAAATTAACTTCACACTGCCGAAATCTCATACAAGAATTATGAGCTTGGCTGGAATGATGAAATCACCATTCTCCAGCAGTAACTTTGAAAAGCGGATGAGAAGATAGCTAGTCTCAAAAGGCAATTGGCAGAGAGGATGGAGGCTAGCTCGAATAGAGAGTCAAATGAACTTCTTTCCTTAAGAAATTCTTTGGAGATCCTATCAGCGATATATGCAAAAGAATCGATCGAGCTTCAACAGCTGAAGATCCAACTAACTTATGAGCGACAGGCTGTCAAGGATGTAGAGGCCAAGTCAGAGATCCTAAGAAGACAGTTGCAGGAATCCAAAGATAATTATCATCGAACTGATAAGTTATTTGTAGAGAGCTTGTTGAAAAGGAAGAACTTGAAAAAGAGATTACTAGCTTGAAGCAACTTTTGGAGATGGCAGGGGTCAACAACCCGAGGTTCGAAGAATCTGGTCCTTCTTAGGATTTCATCCATTTTACCTTTTTATACATGGTCTTATAGACCTTTATTTTATAATGAACTTTAACTTTAATAGAATAATGTTTTCTTTAATTGTCTCTTTATTTTGCATGAATTTGATATCTATTGATTTTTTTATTTTCTTCAATTCGATTCTTTTAACGAAATGATTGTTGAAAAATGCCTTCTTCCTATCTTAGATAACCATAGATCTTTATCCATGTTAGAATGAGGTTCCCTTCTTGTTCCTCACATGGTTGGCATTTACCCTTATCCTCCTGTCAGAATAAGATCCTCCTCCTATTCCTGATGGGGTTGGCCTTTATCTTTGTAAGGATGAGGTTCTCCTCCTATCCCTAATAAAGACATTAGGACACAAAAGGAATGTTGAAAGGATCTCTCTCCTCCTCCTATCTTAAATAATCGAAGGTCTTCATCCATGTCAGGATGAGGTTCTCCTCCTATTCCTGACACAGTCGGCCCCTTTCTTATCCTCCTGTCAGGATGAGATCCTTCTATTTCTAACGAGGTTGGTCTTAACCTTTGTTAGGAAGAGGTCCTCCTCCTATCCCTAACAAAGTCATTAGAGTATAAAAAGACCATTGAAAGGATCTCTTTCCTCCTCCTATCTTAAATAATCGGAGGTCTTCATCCATGTCAGGATGAGGTTCTCCTCCTATTTCTGACATGATCAGCCCTTTTCTTATCCCCCTATCAAGATGAGGTACTCCTCATGCTCTTGATGGGGTTGGCCTTTATCTTTGTTTGGATGAGGTCCTCCTTCTATCCCTAACAAAGTCGTTGGGACATAAAAGAACTATTGAAAGGGCCTCTCTCCTCCTCCTATCTTAAATAATCGAAGATCTTCATCCATATCAGGAGGAGATTCTCTTCCTATTCCTGACACAATCGGCCCCTTCCTTGTCTTCCTGTCAGGATGAGATCCTCCTCCTGCTCCTGACGGAATTGTCCTTTACCTTTACTAGGATGAGGTCCTCCTTCTATCTCTAACAAAGTCATTAGGGCACAAAAAGACCATTGAAAGTGCCTCTCCCCTCTTTCTATCTTAAATAATCAGAGGTCTTCTATTTCATTTTTGGTTAAGTTATTTTCTACCATCATATAACTTTGCGACAAAGAACAAGGGTATTGAAAATAAGAAAGTTTTATTAAGGCAAGATTATTGATAATACATTCTCAAGTTCTCCAAGTTCCAAGATCATGGGAGTGCTGGCCCTCCGAGCTCCTTCAGATAGTATGTCTCCAGTCAGACAATTTCCATAACTTCATAGGAGCCTTCTCAATTTGGGGCGAGCTTTTCTTAATTTTGAGGTTGTGAAACATCTACTCGCCGAAGCACCAGATTTTCTACTTTGAATGTCTTTTTTCTGACCCTGGAGTTATAGTAGCAGGCCACTCTTTGCTTATAGGCTGCCATTCGGATTTAAGCTTTCTCTCGCTTTTCTTCCAATAGATTGAGATTTGCTCTAAGACTTTGTGAGTTACTTTATTCATTGAAGGCCTCGACCCACGCTGAAGGAAACTAGAGTTTGACTGGAATAACTGCCTCCTCCCAAAGGCTTGTGCAAAGGAGATTTCTCCAGTGGGAATCTTTGGATAGTTCAGTAAGCCTAGAGCACATGATAGAGTTCATCTA
>QRFJ01007248.1:0-43970 GCA_006176705.1 Cocos nucifera
CGCTCAGTGCCTCGTTCTCTAACGAGTACCTGTACTCTCGCTCCGGTGTCTCCACACCGTAGACTCAAGACTCATCTACTAAAGAGAAGCGATCGACACCAACCTTCCGGATCAATCCCATCCTCGGATGATCCTTGGTCGGGAGCTGTTTATGAGTTAATAATGATTATCATGTCTTAAATTTTCAACTCTTGAAAATATGAATAATCATTACCATTAACTCAAAGGATGTATCACAGACACTAAATACACATGTGTGAATAGAAATAACCCATTTCATTAATTTAGTCAAAATTATAATTTGCCCTAGAAGTGTATTACAAGTGTCGCCAATTCTGGCTTCTAGGCACATATATCTAACAATCTCCACTTGTCCTAAAGCCAATTGGCTGCAAGTCTAAGTCCATCTTCTCAAGGTGGGCTCGATCTTCTGCTGGCCCATGGCTTTGTCAGTGGGTCTGCCCATTATCTGCGGAGTTGACTCTCTTGACCTCAACGTAACCTTTTCTCAAGATAAGCGTGCGGATGAGATGATATCGCCGCTCAATGTGCTTGGACTTCTGGTGAGACCTCGGCTCCTTAGCAAGGGCTATGGCGCCATTGTTGTCGCAGTAAAGAGGAATGGCATCTGATGGCATTACTCCAATTTCTGCAGCAAACTTCTTGTACCAGAATGCTTCCTTTGCAGCCTCTGATGCAGCTATATATTCTGCTTCCATGGTGGAATCTGCTATCACAGTTTGCTTGGAACTCTTCCAGCTGACAGCTCCACCATTGCACACAAACAGACTTCCAGATGTCGACTTTCGATCATCTATATCAGACATGAAGTCCGAGTCTGTGTATCCCTTGAACTTGGAGTTCTCCATTACCAAAGACCAACATCATATCCTTAGTTCTTCTCAAGTACTTAAGGATACATTTCACAGAAGTCCAGTGTTCTTCACCTGGATTTGACTGATATCTGCTTGTGACACTCACAGCATGGGCTATATCAGGTCGTGTACATAGCATGGCATACATGAGGCTCCCTATTGCAGAAGCATAAGGGATCTTGCTCATGCGTTCTATTTCCTCAGGTGTGCTGGGGCACATCTTCTTGGAAAGATGAATACCATGTCTGAAGGGTATTAATCCCCTCTTAGAGTTTTCCATACTAAACCTCTTTAGTACTTCCTCTATGTACATCTTCTGTGAAAGTCCTAGCATCCTATTCGGTCTATCCCTATAGACCTTAATTCCTAGAATAAAGGATGCTTCACCTAGGTCTTTCATGGAGAATTCCTTAGGACAACCACATCTTGACTGATGTCAACATGGGAATATCATTCCCAATAAGGAGGATGTCATCCACGTACAATACGAGGAAGACAACAGCGCTCCCACTGACCCTTTTGAAAACACATGGTTCCTCTTCATTTTTGATGAAACCAAACTTTTTGATCACATCATTGAAACGAGTGTTCCAGCTCCGAGATGCTTGCTTAAGTCCATATATGGACCTTTGCAGCTTGCAAACCTTGTGATCAGTATCACTGGATGTGAAACCTAGCGGCTGTTCCATATAGATATCTTCCTCAAGATATCCATTTAGGAATGCCGTTTTCACGTCCATTTGCCATATTTCATAATCGAAATAGGCTGCAACAGCAAGCAATGTGCGGATGGATTTTAGCATAGCTACCGGGGAAAAGGTATCCTGATAGTCAATGCCTTCACGTTGACTATAACCTTTTGCCACCAGTCTAGCCTTGAATGTCTCCACATTCCCATCTGCACCAATCTTTCTCTTGAAGATCCATTTACACCCAATAGGTACTATACCTTCTGGTGGATCTACCAAGGTCCAGACTTGGTTTGAGTGCATCGAGTCGATCTCTGACTTCATTGCCTCAAGCCATTTCTCGGAGTCGATATCTGATATCGCCTCGTTGTAGGTTTTGGGATCATCACCATGAGCACCATTACCTATGAGGAACATTTCCTCTACGTCCTCTGAAATAATACCTAAGTATCTTTCAGGGGGACGGGAAACTCTTTCCGATCTACGAGGTGGAGGAGGTAGTGTTCTTATTGGCTCAACCTGATTTGGTTCCACTTGGTCCTTAGCTCGTTCTGCTTGTGAGACTTTCTCATCAAGCTTAATCTGCTTTCCAATGCCACTATCTTGAATAAACTATTTTTCAAGAAATATGGCATGTCGACTCACAATCACATTGTGGTCTTCTGGAATGTAGAAATAGTATCCTAATGACTCTTTAGGATATCCTATGAATCGAGCTCTAAAGGACCTAAACTCTAACTTGTCCGCTTGTTGTCTTTTGACATAAGCCGGACAACCCCAAATTCTGAGATGACTCAGACTTGGTTTCTTACCGTGCCATATCTCATACGGTGTGGTAGGAACGGTTTTAGAGGGAACCCTATTCAGTAAATAGATTGAAGTTAATAATGAATGTCCCCAAAGAAAATCTGGGAGGTCTGTGAAGCTCATCATGGATCGAACCATATCCAATAGAGTCCGATTTCTCCGTTCTGAAACCCCGTTGAGTTGAGGTGTTCCTGGTGGAGTCCATTGAGAGACTATGCCATTTTCCTTAAGATAGTCTAGGAATTCCCGGCTAAGGTATTCACCTCCTCGATCTGATCGAAGAACCTTAATGGGTTTTCCAGTTTGTTTTTCTACTTCATGTCTGAATTCTTTGAACTTTTCAAAGGCTTCAGACTTATGTCTCATAAGATACACATACCCATACCTAGACAGATCATCGGTAAAGGTAATGAAGTAGACAAAATTGCCTCTAGCCGGCACATCGAATGGGCCGCACACATCAGTATGTACTAGGGCAAGGAGATCTGTGGCCCTCTCCCCATGTCCAACAAAAGGGAGTTTAGTCATTTTGCCTTGAAGACAAGATTCACAAGTTGGATATGACTCAAAAGTCAATGGACTCAATAGCCCATTTTTCTCCAATTTGTTAATCCTATCTTCTGCTATATGACCTAATCTCAGGTGCCATAGATATCTGTCGTTTGGACTATCCCTAGGTCGTTTGGCATTCACGTTTTGCTCGATAGTTAAAACAGGTACATCAATATGCAACTGATAAAGACCATTAACAAGGAAACCATTTGCAATTTTATTTCTTTCATAAAGAATGTTACAATGGTCCTTAAAGAAGGTGATCACATAACCTTCTTGTGCTAAGCATGAAACAGAAATCAAATTCCTGCTAGCTGCAGGCACATAATAACAGTCTTTTAAAACTAAGTCTAAACCAGATGGTAATCGCAGAGGGTATGTTCCCACGGCTACTGCAGCAACTCTTGCTCCATTACCGATGCGTAGGATCATGTCTCCATCCCTCAGCCTCCTGCTATCCTCAAGACCCTGCATAGAAGTGCACAGATGAGCACTAGAACCAGAGTCAAGCACCCAACTGGATGCAGAAGAAACCGTAAGGTTAGACTCAATAACGAGCATACCTCCAGAAGGACCTTCCTTCTTGTTCTTCAGGGTGGCCAGGTAAGTAGGGCAGTTCCGCTTCCAATGGCCGTCGCTGTTGCAATGGAAACACTTTCCTTTGCCATCGACCTTCTTCTTCGGTTCTGCCTTCTTCTTCTTTGATCCTTCTACCTTTTGCTTTTTCACAGACTTCTTTTTCTTTCCATAAGACTTTCTTTTGGAAGAAGTCCGTTCCATAGCAAGAACTGAGCCTTTAGAACCTTTCATAGAAAGCTCAGCGGTAACCAGCATATTCATCAACTCGGCCAAGGAATTTTGAAGTTTATGCATGTGGTAATTCATGATGAATTGCCCATATGCATCAGTCAAGGATTGCAGAATAATATCGTTCTGCAAATCCAAGTCCAACTTCACACCGAGCTTCTCAAGCTCTTCCATGTCCTTGATCATTGTCAGACAGTGATCTTGGACTGACTGCCCATCACGCATCTTAGCCTTAAAAAGTCATTTCGTGACTTGATATTTGGCTGCGCGACTCTGTTCACCAAACATCTCCTGCAGGTGAGCCAACATTTGGCGAGCAGTCCCGATATCTTCATGTTGGCGCTGGAGCTCATCAGACATCGAGCCCAACATGTAGTATCTGGCCTTATTGTCTTCGTCAATCCATTTTTCCAGAGACGCTCTCTGTTCAGTGGATGGACGAGCTGGTAAGGTGGGAGGGTCCTGGTCCAAAACATGTGTTAACTTCTCTGAACCCAAAACAATTTTGTAGTTCCTGAGCCAATCTTTATAATTGGGTCCAGTCAGTCTATGTGTGTCTAGGATACGTGCCAGTGGGTTGGACGCAGACATTTTCCTGTAGAGAGTCAAAGATTCTAGTTAGATACTGTAATTTTGACTTGACCAATTTGTTTAGGGATTTTATTTTTAAACAAATTAGCTCCCACTATTTTCTCGGATCCCTACACTCCCTCTGTAGAGATGCGAAAATCTCCGCGATTGATGATTTCTAGTGGGTGGTGCGGTCTCACCAACTGACTCATCACCTCACCTAACAGTTATTGGTGATGGGTTAGCCAATGAGTGAACAACTCTTGTTCAATGATTCTCTAATCATGGTGCACCCAAACTTGGTCTCTAATTCATGAATCTCACCGTATCCGGAATATTGATCCACTCCTTAGTTAAGTCAGACCCACCATTTGCATAGACTGGGTTCCTAATTGGGTCTCTCACCGTATCCGGAATATTGAGCCCAACTCATCCTCCAGCCCATAGCATCCAATGCCTAATAGACATGGTTGCGTCTTCCCGGTGCAACTGAGCCACTGTATCCAGCCGAGAACAATCAACCCCGGGAAGGGCCCGCACGTCTACAATGGTGGAAGACCTCGGACTTAATCTTTTCTTAGGGAGAATTGATTCAGGTCTCATTAAACTAGACTTGGCTTAGTCATAACAATTATGACTAACCTAGTGGCATGGGTCAGCTCGGATTATTGACCACCTCAGATCAGAACTGTGTCAACAGATATGGCCAGGTAAGTGAGACCGGTGGAAGGAATATGCCGTTAACTCGCACAAGAACGCATTCAGGTCGAGTAGCTTCCAATTAAAAACCAGTCGGTCGTCTGTGCCAAACTTACCTTAGACACCAAATTGTTGAGTCAGAACCAATTGGGTTAGCCTACAATCCAGACTCTAACCTCTGAGCCTAATTAGGTCTTGCTTGATCGTGACTCGATCTTGACCCAGACTTAATCCTATTAGGCTGGTCAATTTAAGCATTGTTGATCCCATCTAACCAACTCTTGATTCGGTTTGATCAACCGCTTAGACCTAATTGAGCTACCCAAGCCCGAACCCAGTATTATGAATATGTCTTAGATCTGAAATTCTCAATTTTAGACCTAATTAATATTCCATAAACTTAATTCTTAATTAAGTTGGGTTCATAAACAAAATATGCACAATAAATCCTAGGGTTTCAGGATCTAGGGTTTTGCAGAAAGTAAGTTTTGGGTTTCTGATTAAGGACGAACACGCAGCACCCCTACACGTCATAAGAACACCCCATCGAATGGGAAGAGAGGGCCTTTAAACCCTTCTTCGTTCTTATGACCGGACGGCCAAGAGGAACGCCTTAATCAGGAACATGTAAATCTACAAAACAGTTATAGATCTATATCATATATCTCATATACAAATTTAGATCTAATCAAGGCATATTTTGCATACATCTCATGTATCAAATCATGCATGTTTTCAGATCTAAATTATCACATAATAATCTAAAAAATTAGATTTAAATTGATCTAATCAAAATAAATTCTAATCTAGACAATTATGTAGAACTATTCTACAACTAGTCTAGTCATGCATCTATCATATCTCATATGATATTTAAAATTAAATAATTTTTATTTGCTGTTTATCAGATGTTATTATAACACTTATAATATCAGAAAATAGTAAATAAGAAGATCTAAAATATGATTTAATCAGATTAAATCAAAGACATGCAAAACTATTCTATAGAACTATTCTATTCTAGAACTAGTCATGCATATCTTCATGTTCTTAGATCCAAATCATTTAATTTTAATTTTTCTGATTTCAGATCTGATCACATCTCATGTGACATCTGAAATCACTTTATTTTCTAATTAAAATAAAATTAAAATCAGATCTAAACAATTTAGAACCATGGCTCTGATACCAGTTGAAGGGAAATCCTGATTTCCCGGTCCAGGTTCGTCCAGATCTGATTAGATCAAGAGATATATTTCAAAAATTTTCTCTTGATCTCAATCAGATCTTGATATGTTTCAGATCTGATTCTTATTATTTTAATAAATAAAATAAAATAAGATAAATTAAATCAAATTTAATTTACCTGATTTGGGTAATCCTATTACCCTGTAGATGATCCTGATTGCAGCGGAAGGTTCTGGATCTTAGCCACGCAAGCGCCTGGCCTCTACCGGTATCCACTCGGGTTGGATCTGGAGATCCTCTTCTTCTCTATCACACCTCCAAAAATCAGATCTGGATCTGATCTGGAGGATCTTCAAAACTCTTTTGAAGATCTGCAGTCGTTCTTTTGCAGCAGCGCAGCCTTCTTGCTTTTGATCGCCTTTCCTTGATCTGAATCGCACCAAACTAAGTCCAAAACACCTTTTGGACGTGGAGAGCAAGAGGAGAAGAGACTATGGCATGGAGAAGGAGGGGAGAGGCAGCCTTGGGGCGTGGGAAATCTCTTTGAATTAGGGTTGGGCGCAGGGTCTTATTTATAGACCTCTTGTGATCCAACTCCTCTTCCTCTCAACCAATCACAACCCTTTGTGAAATCAGATCTAAATCTGATTGGTTGGAATAGAGACCCCTGGATTCCTCCTTAGAGGGCGCCTAAGACCAGTCAAACTGGATTCTTAGTAGAACTCTGATTGGAATCCAAAAGGGAGGTGGAGTCCTTGTCCAACAAGGACTCCTAGGCGCCTCCTACTTGGGCTCACGCCACCCTTGGCGTGCGCCCTTCTCCTTGCCAGGTTCTGGCAGGGGGACAGGCCCCCACCAGCTCTCCAATAGGTGCATGACATGTGGTCAAAAGTCAAAGGGTGAATGGTCAACGTTTGACCAGTCAAAGGTAGACTTTTGACCAAAGTCAAAGAACAAGAAATGGCAGGTGACCAAAAATGGCAGGTAATGTCTTACAAATAAGACAACCTATTCTGACTTGGACAACCTCCAGTCAGACCATATGAAGGCCTCTGATTGAGCACAAACTCCTTTGGCTCAGTCAGGACAACTTATTTATGATAGTAAAAGAAGAACGTTAGGTTCAATCGAGTGCTAGCACGATTTCCTTGAACCTAATTGAATCTCATTCAGATCAATTGAACTAGATCAGTTCAATTGATGATCACCAGATTCAAACCCTTGTTTGTGTGACCCAGTTAGGTTCAGTTCTGTATGGTAATGGGATATGTCATGATCTCTATCATAGACATCATCGAAACTCCTTTCGATGGATCAGAACTCTTCTGATTCGAACAGCTAGAATGATCGATCATCTAAATCATTCTAATTGCTCCCAAAATCCACCAGTGACACCTAGCAGTATATGGTGGCAACCCATCAGAGCTGAATGCGAACCTCTTGGTGCAGCTACCTGTGTGATTCAAGTTCTTCTATCTTGAGCCCCGATCAGATTAGGGTTAAGGTGAACTCGTCAAACCCTAGTCTCTGTCATATGATGTAATCATTCGATTCGAGTCCAATGTGAAAATCTAAATAGAAACTCTTTCTATTATTTCACTCTACCATGGCCATGGGCTTTCTGGACTTGATTCTCATGATCATCATAGGGCTACTCCTCTACCACCGAGGTAGATAGATCCCATCTTGATGCAATCCAGTTCCTACAATGAACATGCTCATAGCCAACATACACCTCAGGGTTCCATATGGCTAGGAGACCGAGTAATGGTGTAGTCAAACTATAACACCCTCAAGGTGAACTGCCGATGCATCTCAGGTCAAAGAACCAGACACACTACTGCAGCATCGAGTCAGTCATTGACGAGAAGGTAGACTCCCTAATGACTACTCGAGGTGGTCACGCTCAGTGCCCTCGTTCTCTAACGAGTACCTGTACTCTCGCTCCGGTGTCTCCACACCGTAGACTCAAGACTCATCTACTAAAAAGAAGCGATCGTACACCAACCTTCCGGATCAATCACCATCCTCGTGATGATCCTATGGTCGGGAGCTGTTTATGAGTTAATAATGATTATTCATGTCTTAAATTTTCAACTCTTGAAAATATGAATTATCATTACCATTAACTCAAAGGATGTATCACAGACACTAAATACACATGTGTGATAGAAAATAACCCATTTCATTAATTATAGTCAAAATTACAATTTTGCCCCTAGAAGTGTATTACAAGTGTCAGCCAATTCTGGCTTCTAGGGCACATATATCTAACAGGTTATATTTCTTTAGTTCTTTATTCTTATGTGATAACTTCTTAAAATCACCAATTAAGTCATTAAAAGCATCATATAACTCTTCAAAAGTAAAATCTAAAATTGAAGTATCATCATTTACCTCATCATCATTGTGTGCCATAAGGCAAAGGTTTGCCTTTTCTTCTCTTTGATATTCTTCCTCACTTGAGGAAGAGTTTTCATCATTGCTTCATGTGGCTTTATATGCTTTTTTCTTTGTTCTCTTGGAGCTTTTCTTCAATATGGGACAGTCCATTCGAAAGTATCCGGATTTCTTGCACTTATAGCAAAGAGATGGTTGTTCCTTTTCTTTTCTCTTCTCTTTCTCTTTGCCACCTTCTCCCTTATTGTATTTTCTTCTAGGCTCAAATTTCTTCTTTTTTTTCATAAAATTCTTGAATTTTCTTGCTATCATGGCCATCTTCTCATCATCTTTCGAGTCTTCTTCGAAATCACTTTCTTCTTCATGGATGGCAGCAGCCTTGAGGGCTATGGTTTTCTTTTTTTTCACCTCTTCTTCCTTCCCTTGGTTCATGTTTAGCTCATGGGTCATAAGAGATCCAATGAGCTCTTCCAAAGCTAGCTTGTTGAAGTCCTTTACTTCTTGAATGGCAGTCACTTTTGACTCCCAATTCTTCGACAAGGATCTAAGACTTTTCCCCATAACATCACTATTAGAATAATCCTTTCCTAGACTCTTTAAACCATTTAATATATCGATGAATCCTGTTAAAATTTCGGTGATAGTTTCATGTGATTCAATTTTGAATAATTCAGACTTGTGTACCAACATATTTATCTTGGATTCTTTGACTTGATTAGTACCCTTATGGATAACTTCAAGTCTATCTCAAATTTTTTTGGTGGATGAATATGTTGATATCCTATTAAACTCATTTGCATCTAAAGCACAATATAACACATTCATTGCTTTAGCATTGAGTTATGCTTCTCTTTTGTCATGTTCATCCTAATTCTTTTTGAGCTTTGGAATAGACATGCCATCAATTATGATTGTGGATGTATAAGGGCCTTTCACTATGACATTTCACATGTTATAATCTTGTGCTTGAATAAATATCCTCATTCTTGCTTTCCAATAGATATAATTATTTTTATTGAAAAGCAATGGTCTATTGGTTGATTGCCCTTCAACCAATGAATTTCTAATTGGATTTACCATTAAATCTTTAGCTCTATGACCATTAGGTCAACAACTAATATTAGAGCACCCGCTAATATCACTTGTTGCCCAAAGATGGCCATCCAAGAGGAGGGATGAATTAGGTGTTTAAAAGTTTAAACTCTAATTAAATTGAATTTTAATGTAGTGTGCTTGGTGAAATAATGTAAGATACAAGTATAGAATGAGAATAATGTAAACAATACAATGATAAGCATAAGAGACCAAGCTTTTATAGTGGTTCGGCACCAAACTCAGCACTTACATCTACTTCTCAAGTAAATCACTTGAGAGTTCAACTATAATCACTGAATTGATTACAGTTTGATTATTTTTTTTGGACTCACAATCCAATCCAGTTGGTTTTGACTTAGGCTCACCAACTATAATCTTTACAATGATTATTTTTTCAGACTAACAATCAATCCCGATTGGTTATGACCTAGGCTTACCAATCAAATCTTTACAATGTCCAATTCTAGGCTTAGACCAATCTCAAGTTTCTCACCTCAAGAAACTTATAATCAAATAAGATATAATGATTAAAGAAGTTTAGAGAGAAAAAAAAAACTTAATGAGTTTGTGAATGGAAGGCTTGATTGCTCTTGCTCTTCTTCTTGAATGCTTGAGAGAAGTTAGTGAATCTCTTCAATGGTTTTCTTTGAATTCTCTCACTTTGAGGATGATTGAAAGGACAATATGATCTCAAGAAAAAATTCCTTCACTTTACTTAATGGCTCTTAATGAATGAACTTGGTTTAATCTTGAAGGCTTTTGAATGTATGTTCCAAAAGTTCTTTTTGAAGTTCTTAAATGTCTCTTATATATTCTAAGGCTTTTCCACTAATCTAAAATCTTTAAAGAAGCTCCATTTAATACCCTAGCCATTGGACACAAAAATCTAGCTGTTGGAAAAAGTTGGGACTGAAAAAGTGCAGTTCTGAAAAAAACTAGTTGTTATAATGACTTAGTCGACTAACCTTCTTGACTTAATCGACTAAGTCCCCTGCACCTTAACTTTAGTCTTTTTTACGCTTTCTATCTTCTGCAGTCTTCTGAGATAGTTGACTAACCACTAAGATTTAGTCAACTAAGTCTTTTAGGATCAGAATCTTTATTAATCTGTACTTTCTATCTTTTGAGATATAGTCGACTAACCTCTGAGACATAGTCAACTAAGTCTCCTAGGACCAGAATCTTCATTTTCTATACTTTCTTTCTTTGCTGTTCTCTGATACATGGTCGACTAACTCCTAATCTTAGTCGACTAAGTTGCGTGCCAAGCATGCCATTTGGGTTTTGATAGTCTTTCTTCTCTAATTTCTTTTATAGGCTAGACTTGCTTCTTAAACTTGATTTATCTCTCATTAACCATTCTTTTTAGGGTGTATCAAGCCTTGATTTTCTTCAAGAGCTTCTTGATTGATGATACTCCATTTGATTGATGAAAGTCACTTAGGGCATTGTAAATGCTTAGAATTTAAACTACACATTCTCAAAAATAATATTAATAACTTAACAAATTATACTCAAATGCTTTTGTTATCATTAAAATTAGTCCAAGGGTCAACAAGTTGCTTGCAAGTCACCATGGTGATCTTAGATCTAAGGGATACTTATACGTATATCCTTCACGAGCAACTCTTGATAGCAGAGAGCTCTATAGTTGGATCATAATTAGTGAAATATATCCCTACATTTCACCTACATACCATATCAGTATCTCCATACTCCTTGGTTAAGAGGACAACCAACCCATATAGCACGCAACGACCTATACTCGATACACATTATCATCTTAGGTAACAACATATCATTTGGCTGCAATTAGGTTTAAGGACTAAATGACAAATCCTCCTTTATTGAGTCTAAATACTCTTAAGGACTTCATCAAAGAAGAGTTCATTACAAGAAGATGCATAAGGATGATGAAATGCCAGAATAACAATTTTATTCATTATAATTCAAGTACAATTTACAATCAACTCAACCATCTACAATCTAGACGATTGGCTTTAGGATATAATTTTCAACAACTCCCACTTAGACTAAAACCAATTAGAATAGTATCGAATACCCATCTTTCATTTGTGATTGTCGAACTCTTTAATTCTGATAGCTTTAGTTAATGGGTCGACTATGTTCTCCTTTTCATCGATTTTTTGAAGCTCGATATTATCTCATTCCACGATCTCTCGTACAAGACAGTAGTGATGTAGAATATGCTAGGTGCGCTGATGTGCCTTTAGCTCTTTCACTTGAGCTATGGCTATAATGCTATCATAGTTAAGTAGAATTGGACCATCCAAGGAGGGTGCCACTCCTAGCTTGTCGATAAACTTCCACAGCCACATAGTTTTCTTCACAGCATCGGATGTCGTGACATACTCTACCTCACACACAAAATCGACCATAGTGTACTGCTTGGAACTCTTTCAGTAGACCGCTCTACCATTCAAGATAAACATATGACATGACACACTCTTACTGTCATCATGATCTGACTGGAAACTAGAATTAGTATATCCCATAAATTTCAAGTCAGCATTTCTATAGATGAGCCACTAGTTCTTAGTATTTCTTAAATACTTCAGAATTTTCTTTACAACATTCTAGTAATTCTCACCTAGATCAGACTAGTATCTACTCGCCTCTAGTGAGTATGCCACATCTAGTCTCGTACATGTCATGACGTACATAATAGAATCTATTGCCGAAGCATATGGAATTGTACTCATATGCTCTCTCTCTTGAGGAGTTGTCGGACAATCTCTCTTTGAGAGAGAAATTCCATACCTTATCGAAAGATAGCATTTCTTAAAATTCGTCATGCTGAACTGCTTCAGCATGGTATTGATGTACGTAGACTGGGATAACCCAAGCAACCTTTTAAATCTATCTTTATAGATCTTCATCTCAAGGATGTAGGAAGCTTCTCCCAAGTTCTTTATGGAAAATTGAGATGACAACCAAACCTTTATTTTTTATAATGTAGAGATGTCATTCATGATTAAGAGAATATCATCCATATACAATATAAAAAATACGACTATAGAACTATTGGCCCATTTATATACACAGGGTTCCTCTCCATTCTTAACGAAGCCATATGTTTTAATCATCTTATCAAAATGCATGTTCTAATTCTAAGATGGTTACTTTAATCCATAGATGAATCTTTGAAGCTTGCACACCTTGGACTTATCTATGGATGTGAATCCCTTAGGCTATATTATATACACCTCTTCATTCAGCTCTCTATTTAGGAAAGCTATCTTCACATCCATTTATCAGATCTTATAGTCCATGTATGTTGCTATCACAAGCATTATCTGAATAGACTTAAACATTGCCATCAAAAAAAAATGTCTCGTCATAGTTAATACCATAATGCTAACGATATCCTTTGGTAATCAGATGGGCTATATAGGTCTCCACTTTCTCATCTATGCCTCTTTTTTTAAAAAAAATCTACTTACATCCAATGAATTTTACCCTTTTAGATGGATCAATCAGTGTTCATACACTATTGACTTTCATGGACTCTATTTTAAACTTCATGGCTTCCAGCTACTTATTAGAGTCGGGTCTCTGCATGGCATCCATGGAGGTGATCGAATCCTTGTCATTCTCATTGAATTCAATAGGATCACTATCCTGGATTAAGAAATCATAGTATCTATCTGACTGACATGGTACTCTATCGGATCTCCTCAAGGATGCCTCTACAAGGGGCTCTGGATTTGATCTTATCAAATTCAATTCTGTAGGTTCACTAGAATGTATCGATTCTTTCATCTATCGAACTTCACCAAGCTCAACATTAGAGGTAGCTGTTTCTTTTCTGAAAAACTTCTTTTCCAAAAAGACTATCTTATTATTAACAAACATCTTTAATTTGCTCTTCAGCAAGGTAGAAGTAATATTCCCTAGTTGTTGGGATGCATGCAGGATTTCTAGCTCTACTTTCAAATTTTTTTAAAAAATTAAATGTAGCAAAACT
Organism: Cocos nucifera; assembly: GCA_006176705.1. Lineage (NCBI taxonomy): Eukaryota > Viridiplantae > Streptophyta > Magnoliopsida > Arecales > Arecaceae > Cocos > Cocos nucifera. The sequence goes on from QRFJ01007248.1 coordinate 13,671, forward strand.
AAAAATTGATCTAATTAATTTCTAAGAGTCATAGATCAAATTTATAAATCCTATAATACTAGGATCTAATGTGACATACATGTAATAAAATTTGGAAACAAAAATAAATAATAGCAGCAGTAAAACTATTTTACTGATCTACGTGTTCAGAACATATTACTTTTGCATGGATAGTCAATCTCCACAACTGATTCACCAATAGAGAGATTTGATCATCACAATATAGCCACATAGCATGTCTGGCCTTCATGGATGGTCCACAAGAGGCCCTAGTCCCGATCGGCTCCTTCCAAGTGCTAGCTCGATGATGGATCCTTTTGACGGCTGATGTTGATTGAACTCCTTTGATCTCCCTCTACCAATTCGTCAAATACTCTAGATCAATAGCAAAGGTAGAAGAGAGGTTGAGGAGGCTCTTTAAAAAATTTCGTGAAGATCTGACAATCAAATCTCATGATAATGCACTCAAACCCTAGATTAGAATTCTAGGCCAGCATTTTCACCAAATACCTTGCGCCTGATTTTTCCTCTGGTTTTTCTTCTCTCTATTTTTTTTTGATTTTTCTCACATAAAGGGGAGAGCTTAAGAACAAAAGAGGCTTCTTTTCAGGTGTCACACATCCAAAAAAAATTCCATAATTTATTTTAGTGCAAAACCAAGTGGCGTGTGGGAGATAAGATAGGATAAGGTGGGTTTGTTCATTCAAATTCAAACTCCATTTGAATTTGAATGGCAACCAACCTATCCTTATCCATCTACGATATGGGAAATCAGATGGTGCACTCTCTTATGCAAGGAGAAATATTATGAGAAACATTTTCTCAATGGGAAAGGAAGTGGCGAAAGGAATGGTGAGGTGGCGCATGGGAAGACTAGGTCAAACTAGTCTCAAACTAATCTTATCCAATTAGACCAACACAAATCAATTTGGTTAGATCCAACTAGACCAGATTAAATCCAACCCTTTTAAAATTAATTAGGCTTAATTAAATCCTAATGAAATTATAAATTGATTAAGCTCAATTCCTGATCAAATCAGGGATCAAACCTCCTCGACGATTAGGTCATCTTATAACCTAATCGAGTCAAACCCAACTAAATCCAATTCAATTGGATTTGATACAAAAATTATTTTCAATCAAATTGAGTTAATCAGTAATCAAATTACTAATTAAATCTCTCATAAATATAGAGTCTAAATCTAGTGGATGTCCGGATAATAGAGTTCCATCAAAATGAAACTCTTGATCGAAGAGTCCCAAATCAGTGGGACTTTTGATCTCGGTGTCCCAAACAAGTAAAACTCATGATCATAGAGTCTTAGACTAGTAGGAATCTTGATCATAGAGTTTCAGATAAGTAGGACTTAGAGTCCCAATGCACTAGGACTCTTGGTCAAAGAGTCCCAGTCTAGTGGGACTCTTGACCATAGAGTCCCAGTCCAGTGGAACTCCTGATTATAGAGTCCCAAATAATCAAAACTTAGAGTCCTAATATAGTAAAACTCTCGATCAAAGAGTTCTAGTCTAGTGGAACTCCTGATCATAGAGTCCCAAATAATCAAAACTTAGAGTCCTAATATAGTAAAACTCTCGATCAAAGAGTTCTAGTCTAGTGGGACTTTTGACTATAGAGTCCTAGTCCAATAAGACTCTTGATCGAGGAGTCCCAATCCAGTGAAACTCTTGACCATAGAGTTTTAGTCGAGTGGGACTCTTCATCAGCCATTAGATCAGATAAGAACTTCTAATGTGCATGATCCCGTAGGTTTGAATCTAAGCCGATAGTAAAGGAACCAATTTCTATACTAATAGAAGTGACCATCTAGTAATGATACCTGATATCCGAATAGGTTGAATAGTCACAATCGCAATACTCAGAACCTACATGAATATGGTTACATCATCCCTTTGACCTCAATGTTCAAAGGATGATCTAGGGTTTAACTGCCAACCCTAAAAATCATCCACATTATATTTCAAAATTCAATATCCATCGAATGGACCATCCCGGTAGAGATTTTGCTAAATTGAAATATAGTGATCCACTTGCTCCAACACTTAAAGGGATCAATTTCATTTTGACTCACACACTAACTTTACAAGTACTTGACTGCACCCAATAGCCTTCCATCACTAAATTAGAAATTCAGATAGTCTGGTATCTAAGTACAGTGAGTTGCTTGCAAGTCACCATGGTGATCTCAGGTCTAAGGGATACTTATACCCATATCCCATCAGAGCAAATCTTGATAATAGAAAAGCTCAGGAGTCGATCACATTCAGTGTAGATATACCCCTACATTTCATTTGCATGCCATACCAATATTTTCACACTCCTTAGTTAAGAGGACAACCAATCCATATGGCACATAACAACCTATACTCAATAAACACTATCGTTCTTGGTAATAACGTATCATTTAGTTGCGAACAAGTTTAAGGACTAGTCAACAAATTCTCCTTTGTCGAGTCTAAATAGTCCTAAAGACTTCATCACAGAAGAGTTTATTACAGAAAGATGTACAAAAGTGATGAAAAGTCAGAATAATAATTTTATTCATTTATAATTCAAGTATAAATTATATTTAGCTCAACTATCTACAACCTAGATGATTGACTTTAAGATACAATTTTCAACACTAATTTTCTTAAGGTATCCTATAAACAAGCATTTATCGAACCTGGATCTAAGTTTTTCTGCTTGCAAATGTTTTACATAAGCCGGACGTCCCCATACCCTAAGATGAGAGAGCATTGGCCTACGTCCACTCCATATCTCATATGGAGTTTTTGCAATAGACTTGCTCAAAATATTATTCAAAACATGACAAGTAGTCTCAAGTGCATAACCTTTGAAAGAAATTGATAGACTCGCAAATCCCATCATGGATCAAACAATGTCCAATAGGGTCTGATTCCTCCCTTCAGACATACCATTATGTTGTGGTATTCCAGGAGGGGTCCATTAAGAGAAAATCTCATTATCTCCTTGATATGTCAAAAGCTCATTAGAAAGGTATTCACCTCCTTTATTTGACCGAAGAGTTTTAACACTCTTTCTAAGTTATTTTTCTACCTCATTGCGATATCGTTTGAATATTTTAAATGAATCAAATTTACTCTTCATAAGATAGATGTACCCATACCTAAATAGGTCGTCAGTAAATGTAATGAAATAGTAATATCCATCTTTGACATATGTGTTCATAGGTCCACATACATCATTATGTACTAGACCCAATAGATTAGTGGCCCGTTCATCCTTTCCAATAAAAGATATTTGGTCATTTTACCAAGAAGGAAGGACTCACAGGTAGTCAATAATTCATAATCATCGATGTCAAGGATATGCTCCTTGACTAACCTATTATTCCTATTCTTGTTTATATGACCAAGCCGATAGTGACAAACATAGGTATCGATGACATTATCTAGTTTCTGGCATTTATATGACGTGTACATTACGTTAATAGGATGTGATAAAACATAAATGCCATTTCTTAATTATCTTCGTATTATTATGACATCATTCATAATGATATCTTAACAATTTTGTTTTATTAATAAACTATAATCATCTTGAACCAAAAGCTCAATAGATATTATGTTCACCATAAAGGATGGACAATAGTGATAGTCATTTAAAATGACATATTTATTTTGAAAACTAGCTCAAGAGTTTTCAATGCTAGGATTGGAATATTTCTTCCATCACTAACATTCAGAAATCTATTGTCGTTCTTAAACTTTCTACTAATTTAAAGTTCACGCAATAAATTACATATATGAACTGGACTTTCGGTATCTAATATCTAGGTAGAAGTATCATAAATAGAGAAATTGCAAGATGTTATTATATAATAGCCTTATCTAGCAACTTCTTGCTGATTTTTTCTATTCAGCCTACCCGGATCTAGAGGATAATTTCTCTTCAGGTCTACCTAATTAGGGTCAATATTAGACTTCTCGTAATCTAGTCCTATAAGCTTATTATTATCTAACAGTGAATGGAGTGAACTAACACTAGTCATTCTATTTATCTGAAAGAAAAATATAAGATCATATTAGTACTTGAGTTATTTAATTTTAAAGACTTGAACTTTAGTCTAAAGGTCTTTCTACTATTTTTATGAATCATTAGCCTTTACCTCCAATTCAAGAAATTACACTAACTCCTTAGTGGATACTGGAATCCTTGTACACTACAAACGGGCTTGAGAAAAGCTCTGGCCAACCCGTGTGTATCTATAGGTAGGTTCATAACCAATTATTTTTTCAAATAATTTTTAGTAATTTAATTTTACCTAATAAGTCAATTTAGTAGGCTATGGTCTCCACTGAAAAGGCTTGGTTAGGTCTAACCATTAACATGATTGAGTCTGATGCATTAAACGAACAAAGACCAGGCCTAAAAAAAGATCTAGCCAACCTAATCAGTATTCAGAGAGTATGACCTAACCATCATTTGATGGATAGAAATTCCAACATCCAAATGAACACCAGGTGTAAGGCACCTCCAATGTCTACCTAGAAAATTGGACTCATTACTATTGATCTTAATGGGAGGCTATGACTTAGTTATCCCCATAACGTTGTCATTTTTAAGGATCTAATAATTTAGAGAATTTAGTTTACATGTGACTTAAGGATAGAGAAGACACGGACCAATTTACTCTCACTGACTTTACCAAGTCAAATCCTTCCATTGACTTCAATAGATGAGGACTAGGATCAATTTTAGTCCATGAGCACTAATTTAGTCTTACTGATTAAAATTAGTCAAATTGATTCCTAATGACATGGATCAGCTTGAATCACCAAGTGATCTAATCAATTCCTAATCGACCACGTTAGCCTAGTAAATGAGATCAGTGGAAGGGATATGCCATTAACTCATCAAAGATCAAATCAGTGTGAGTAGCTTTCAATTAAAAATCATGGGTCTAGACTATCAAACTTATCTTAGACACCAACTAGTTAATTAGGTTCAATCTGATCAATCTAGTAATTTCAAGTTGGACTGCTTAGCCATGAATCAAGTCCATCTTAGTCCTTATTAAGGATATGGACTTATCCAACTATAACTATTGGAGTTGAATCTAGAGTGTCCTTGACGTAATCTAATTCAACATTTAGTTAGATTTAATCAATTACTCTAGTTAAGTCCATTCTTTAACTAACCTTAGGTCTAATCTAATTAATGGATCTAATTCATCTAACCCTTTAATCGATAATTTTATGCATTTATCTTAGGATTTTTAATTCATAATTCTAGACCCTACTAGATAATACTTAATTTTTTTAATTAAGTTTTTGAGCTGATGGATTGGGGTTTAGCATTTCAAAAATAATTTTTAAATTTTTAAATTTTTTTTATATTTTTTATTCACTAAATGGGTTGACTCATTTCACAAATGGATCAGCTCATTACATAAATAGCAACATATTGCTAGTTTCATAATAATAAATAAAGCATAATTAAATCATAAATCCTTTTAGATCTAATATAAATTTATTTATGTTTAACTATTAGATTAAAATAATTTTAATAATAAAAATTCTTTCACTATTTATCTTAATAAATGAGTTCATGGTGGCATTTCTACCAACATAAGGGATCCCCACTAAATGAAAGAAGATGGCTTTTAAACCATACTTATCCCTTATGATTGGATAGCTTGATAAATCATTCATCCTTGAAGTTATCTAGATCAAAATATATCATATATGCTAATATTTAATTTTTCTAATTAACATATAAATATATTAAGCAATGTGGCTTTGATACCAATGATGGAAATCATATAAGATTTAAAGCATGCATTTCAAAATTTTTTTGAATTTAAATTATAGTGAAAGCTAAAAATTAATTTAATATTAATTTTATGCATGCATTGATCTAATCAAAAAATCTACACTAGGATCTAAATATGTATATATGAAATAAAAAATTAAATGCATTTGACCAGCAAATCATTTTTGCTAATCAATTCATATTCAGAACACGATACCTGAGCATGGATAGTCAAACTCCATAATCCAAATCTACTAGAAAGTAGCCTCCTCGTGTTGCGATACAGCTGCATAGTCATCTAGCCTCTACGGTTAGTCAACATAGAGCTTTTGGTCCCGACCAGCTCTATCGGAGTGCTAGCTCCTCGCTAGAGCCTTCGATGATCTATCTTGGTCAATCTGATCGACCACCTTCTTTCAAACTTCTCAATGCTCCAGAAGATGAGAGATGCTACATGGAGGATGATGAGGTGGTGGTGAAAATTTGGTGGTGATTGGGCACTCTTAGTGCTCAAACTCACCACTTGAACTCTAGGTCAAAACCTTAGGGCTACCCACTCTCGAAAACCTGAAATCTAGACTCTCTGGATTTTTCTGACACTCAGAACTTGCACCTAGATGACCCTCATGCCCTCTCTATTGAACTGAGAAACCCTTTCTTAGTTTTCACACTCGCACACATTTAAAACATTTTTAAAGTGATGGCATGAGAGATAGGAAGGTAAAAGAAATGCAACGAAGAGTCTCACTCTCTTTGACTTTTCTCACACCCTCAGAGCAGTGCCCTTCTCTGGTTTTCTCTCTCCAAAATACCTCTCACATTCTCACACACACCCATTTAGAAATCACAATTTAAATGGTGACAAAAAGATGGGAAATGTGCATGGGAAATGATAAGGATAAGAGGTTAGGTTAGTTCCAATCGCTAACCAAAAATCTTGAATTCAAAATTCAAGAATAAATTCAAACATTTTCCATCACATGGATAGGTGTTTAGCATGCAGAAGGACTCTCCTTCTAGTGTGCATGCCAACTTTTAATCTGATTAAAAGTGGTGCACAAAGGAAAGAAGGCATGGGGAATGGATAATGATGGGAGGTTGTAGTTGTTTCAACCTCCCATTTGAATTCATAATTCAAATGAGTCCATCTCAAAAACCAATGCATGACCAGGTCAAAGGGCACACAAAAATCTTTCTTAGGCATGGAAGACCTCATGCTTATTTTAGAAATAGCATGGAGAAAAGGTGCGGAAAAATGAAAGATGGCGTAGGGAGATTTGAAATTCAAAATAACTTTGAATTAGTCCAAATTGGTTTCATCCAAACTAATCTGTCCAAACTTAATTCAACCAGGATAATGTTAGATGTATTCCCTAGAAGCCAAATTGGCTAAATACTTATAATACACCTCTAAGGATAATTTTATAATTTTGACTATAAATTAATAAAAAGATTATTTTCTATCATAGGATGTATTTAAAATGTTTGTGATACATCCTTTGAGTTAATGATAATGATAATTCATATTTTCAAGAGTTGAAAATTTAAGACATAAATTTTTATAATTAACTCATAAACCACTTCCGATCGTAAGATCATCATGAGGATGGTGATTGATCCGAAAGTTTGGTGTATGATCATTTTCTTAGGATAGATGTATCTTGAGTCTATGATGTGGAGACATCGAAATAAGAGTACAGATACTCGTTAGAGAATGAGGGTACTGAACATGACCACCTCGAGCAGTCATAAGAAAGTCTACCTTCTTGTCGATGACTGGCGCGATGCTGTAGTGGTGTGTCTAGTTCTTGAACCTAAGGTGCATTGATAGTTTATCTTGAGGGTGTTATAGTTTGGCTACACCATAACTCGATATTCTAGCCATTCAAAATTCTGAGGTATATGTTGACTATAGCATGTTCATTGTAGGAATTGGATTAAACCAATAGGAGATCTATCTACCTCGGTTTTTGAGGAGTAGCCCTATGATAATCATGAGATTGAGTCCTTAAGCCCATGACCATGGCAGAGTGAAGATGATAGAAAGAATTTCTATTAGGATTCTACATCAAACTCAAATCAAATGATTAATTCATATGACGGATGTTGGGTTTGACAAGTTCACCTTAACCCTAATCCTATCGGAGCTCAAGATAGAAGAACCCAATCACACAGGTAGCTACACCAAAAGATTCACTTTGAGTTCTGATGGATTGCCACCATGTATTGCTAGGTGTCATTGGTAGATTTTGAGAGCAATTAGAATGATTTTGATGATCGATCATTCTAATTATATGAAATAGAAAAGTTCTGATCTATCGAAAGATGTTTCGATAATGTCGATGATAGAGATTGCGATATATCTCATTACCATATGGAACTAAACCTAACTGAGGTATACAAATAAGGGTTTAGATCTAGATGTCATCAATTGAGCTAACTTAGTTTGATTGAATTAGATTAGATCCAATCAGGTTCAAGGTAATCGTGTTAGCACACGATTGAGCCTAGCTTTCTTCTTCTATAATCTTTTTGATTCATCGCAATTGAGTCAAATTTGAATTGAATTATTTTTATATCTTGAATGGGTTTATTTTTGTCTAACTAAAATCTATTTAGGTTAGATTAATTGTAGAAATTAAATTCATTCCTAGTGTAATTGGACAAGGGTCAAAAGTTGACCCAATTGAGAGAATTGAGGTTCACCTGATCAGATGCTTCTAGAAAATTTTTTAGAATTCTTTTGATCTAATTTTTGGATATGTGATAGGTCTTGTGTCATGCTATGGGTGTGCCAAATTTTATGATTTATGATGGTGGTTTGACTTGGTTTTGATAGAGTTTGATTTGGATCAAACTCTTGAGCGAAGAGTCCTAGGCGCAATGGACTCTTCCTTATCTACTCATACCACCACCTTCCAGATTGAATTTTGGTGACAAAACTAGATGAGATCTGGGTTTTCATATGGAGAATAAGTCCTAGAGTTTCTTTGATCAAATAATAAGTGATTTGGTCAAAGAAGGACTCTGAATGGTGTTGGATTTAAGAAACCTTTCTCATGCTAAAGAGAGCATTGCATGATTTTATTTTCCACATAGAGGTGCTGTTGCCCATACCATATCTCACACCCCCTCTATCCTCTCTCTCTGTCTCTTCTATAAGCCTAAAAAGTTAGGCATAAATCTGAGTAGAAGGTCCTAGGTTTTTAGCATAAGATTCAGGATCTATGCGATGGTGTTTGTAAGATGGATGGGCGGGCTTCAGAAATAGTTTTGAAAGATCTACAAATCAGATCTAGATCAGATATTTAAAGGAGAGATTTGCAAGGAGAAGATGTTCAAATCTTGCCTAACTGGATATCGGTAGAGGCTAGGCACGTGCATGGCTCCTTCAATAGGTTCATCATAGGGTAATCAAATTACCCAACAGATATCTTAAATTAAATCTAATTTAATTTAATTTTTAATTTTTAATATTAGATTACTATGATTGGATATAAAACTCTTAGATCAGATCAGATCATAAGAATTTTTATAGAAAAATTTATCTCAGATCTGATCAGATCTAGACGATCTTACAGCAAAAAATCAAATTTTTCTTCAATTGGTATCAGAGCTGCGTTAGCAGTTCTTTAGATCTAATTTAATTTTTATTTATGATCTAATATTAAATAATTTTAGATATCATATTAGATATGATTAAATCTAAAATCAAAAAATTAAAAATTATATAATTTAGATCTATAATGTATGAGATGAAGGAAAATCCTGATTTCTTGGACTAGGTTCGTTCAGATCTGATCAGATCAAGAGATATATTTCAAAAATTTTTTTCTTTGATCCTAATCAGATCTAAGATATTTTAGATCTAATTATTATTATTTTAGAAATAAAAAAATCTAGATAAATTAAATCAAATTTAATTTACCTTGATATGGGTAATCCTATTACCCGTTGATGATCCTGTATGTAGCAGAAGGTTCTGGATCTAGCCACGCAAGTGGCTGGCCTCTACCGATATCCACTTGGGCTAGATCTGGAGATCTTCTTCTTCTCTATCACATCTCCAAAGATTAGATCTGGATCTGATCTAGAGGATCTTCAAAACTCCTTTTGAAGATCAGCAGTTGTCCTTTGCAGCAGTGCAGCCTTCTAGCTTTCACTCGCCTTTCTTTGATCTGGATCGCATCAACCAAGCTCCAAAACTCTTTTGAACATGGAGAGGAGAGGGAGAAGGTGGGTTTGGTATGTAGGAAGAGGGGAGAGGCAGCCTTGGGGTGTGGGGTTTGAATTTCTCAAACTTTTCATCACAATCTGAGTTGGGCGCATGGTCTTATTTATAGACTGTTTGTGATCCAACTTCTCTTCTTTCCAACCAATCATAACTCTTTATGAAATCAAATCTAAATTTGATTGGTGGAAATAGAGTCTCCTGGATTCCTCCTTAGAGGGTGCCTAAGATCAGTTAAAGTTGGTTCTTAGGAGAACTCTAATTGGAATCCAGAAAGGAGATGGAGTCCCTATCCAACAGGGACTCCTAGGCGCCTCCAACTTGGGCATACGCCAAGGGTGGCGTGCGCCCTCTTCCTTATCAGGTTCTGGCAGGGGGACAGGCCCCCACCAGATCTCCAATAGGTGCATGACATGTGGACAAAAGTCAAAGTGTCAATGGTCAACATTTGACCAGTCAAAGGTAGACTTTTGACCAAAGTTAAAGAACAAGAAATGGCAGGTGACCAAAAATGGCAGGTAATATCTTAAAAAATAAGATAACCTTTTCTGACTTGGACAACCTTCAGTCAGACCATATGAAGGCCTTTGATTGAGCACAAACTTCTTTGGCTCAGTCAGGACAACTAATTTATAATAGCAAAAGAAGAACGTTAGGTTCAATCGAGTGCTAGCACGATTTCCTTGAACCTAATTGAATCTCATTCAGATCAATTGAACTGGATCAATTCAATTAATGATCACCAGATTCAAACCCTTATTTGTGTGACCCAGTTAGGTTCAGTTTTGTATGGTAATGGGATATGTCATGATCTCTATCATCAACATCATCGAAACTCCTTTCGATGGATCAGAACTCTTCTGATTCGAACAGCTAGAATGATTGATCATCTAAATCATTCTAATTGCTCCCATAATCCACTAGTGACACCTAGCAGTATATGGTGGCAACCCATTAGAGCTAAATGCGAACCTCTTGGTGCAGCTACTTGTGTGATTAAGTTCTTCTATCTTGAGTCTCGATCAGATTAGGGTTAAGGTGAACTCGTCAAACCCTAGTTTCTATCATATGATGTAATCATTCGATTCGAGTCCGATGTGAAAATCTAAATAGAAACTCTTTCTATTATTTCACTCTGCCATGGCCATGGACTTCTGGACTTGATTCTCATGATTATCATAGGGTTGCTCCTCTACCATCGAGGTAGATAGATTCCATCTTGATGCCATCCAGTTCCTACAATGAACATGCTATAGCCAACATACACCTCAGGATTCTATATGGCTAGGAGACCGAGTAATGGTGTAGTCAAACTATAATACCCTTAAGGTGAACTGCTGATGCATCTTAGGTCAAAGAACTAGATACACCACTACAGCATCGAGTCAGTCATCGATGAGAAGGTAGACTCCCTAATGACTACTCGAGGTGGTCACGCTCAGTGCCCTCGTTCTCTAACGAGTACCTGTACTCTCGCTCCGGTGTCTCCACACCGTAGACTCAAGACTCATCTCCTAAAGAGAAGCGATTGTACACCAACCTTCTGAATCAATCACCATCCTTATGATGATGCTATGGTCGGAAGCATTTTATGAGTTAATAATGATTATTCATGTCTTAAATTTTCAACTCTTGAAAATATGAATTATCATTACCATTAACTCAAAGGATGTATCACAGATACTAAATACACATATGTGATAAAAAATAACCCATTTTATTTATATTAGTCAAAATTATAATTTTGCCCCTAGAAGTGTATTACAAGTGTCAGCCAATTCTGGCTTCTAGGGCACATATATCTAACCTGAGATGCATGACTAGACTAGGAATAGAATAGTTCTATATATAGTCTAGTACGATCATGTTGTAAATTTGATTAAATATGATTTTAGATTTATTTTATTTTTATTTTTTTAATATTATAATTATTATAACTAGACCTAAAAAATAGAAAATATAGTTTTTAATTTTAAATTTATTCATATGAGATATGAAAGATGCATGCTTAGACTAGTTATAGAATAGTTCTATAAAATATCTAGAATAGTTTTATTTTTGATGTGATCAAATTTAAAATTTTATTTTTTAGATTTAATATGTGATATTTTAGATCTAAATAGCATGCATGGTTTATTAAGTTATGATATATGAGATGTATGCAAGAGATGTATGCATGGTTTATCTAAATTGACTCAATGCATTTGAACCATGTCTAGACCTTGGTAAATCCACCTGAAGGTATGGTACCTATTAGATGTAAATGGATATTCAAGAGAAAGATAGGTGCCGATGGAAATATAGAGACATTCAAAACAAGGCTTATAGTGAAAGGATATAGTCAACGTGAAGGCATTGACTATTAGGAACTTTTCATCAGTAGCCATGCTCAAATCCATCCACACATTGCTTGCTATTGCAGCCTATTTCAATTACAAAAAATAGCAAATGGATATGAAAATGATATTCTTAAATGGATATCTTGAGGAAGATATCTATATGGAACAACCGCTAGGTTTCACATCCAGTGATGATGATCACAAGGTATGTGTTGGCATAGAATCTAGTTGATGTTGAAACTGGCTGGAGCTAGAGAAGCCGAGATCACCATTGGGACCTACAAAAGAAGTCCAAACCGAAGGAGGGGTGGCTCCGATAGGACCCTCTGACAGTCATGTCAGCTCTTTCGATCAATAGAAATGGAATGCTCAATAGAGAAAGTAGCAGAGTTTTTAGATAGAGGAGAGAGCCCCTAGAGAAAAACATATCTGAAGGATTCCTTTTATAAATGGAGTCTATAACAAATTGATGGTGACGCCATAACTATTGAGTAGTGGGCCGTTCAGCCATGTGGGGTTTGTTATAGAGAGTAGTGTTTGTTGTCACGATGCATCCATTATCGTAACATGCGGGCGGTTGAGATTTAATTGTTGAAGTTTGGATGGAGCCACTATCAGTAGCGAGAAAGGTTTGACTGGGAGAAGCCCTTCGGATGATTGGAAGGAATTTGGAGGGAGTTTGACCGATGGAGAAATCTGTCTGGAGAGAGAGTTCATTTGAAGGAGAAGTCCAAAGAAAATTCAACTGAAGGAGAAGTTTGGAGGAAGTTCATCTAGAAGAATAGTTCGAAGGAAGTTTGTCTGGAGGAGAAGTCTGGAGGAAGTTCCTCTGGTGGAGAAGCTTGGAGGGAGTTCGACTGAAGGAGAAGTTTGCCTGGAGGAGAAGTCCGAAGGAAGTTCGTCTGGTGGATAAGCTCGGAGGAAGTTCGACTAAAGGAGAAGTCCGGCGGAAGTTCGTCTGGTGGAGAAGTTTAGGGGAAGTTCATCTGGTGGAGAAGTCTGGAGGAAGTTTGACTAAAGGAGAAGTTCGAAGAAAGTTCATCTGAGGAGAAGTCTGAAGGAAGTTTGTTTGGTGGAGAAGTCTTGAGAAAGTTCGTCTGGATAGTCCCAAAGATTGGCAGGCATACTAAAGATCGGTTGACCCAGGGACAAGCGAAGCCACGATTGAAGCTCTTCCATGATCGAAAATCCTTCTCAACCAAGTGCCGATTTGAAGTTCGACAGGAGCGGGGTTTATCTCCACAATAGTTCCCCTACTCCCCAGTTCAAAATTCGAGGGAAGGGAGTATAGAATAGGTGACTGTCGAAGTTTTGATCCGAATTTAGCGCTAGTAGGATTGAAAATTTTGGCATTTATCATGCTGGCACCGAAGCCTCCTTAAATGTGAAGTGATCCAAAAAGAAAAATTTCAAAACTCCTGCTGAGATGCTACCTCAAGTATGGCACAAATATGGTTCTATCAACCGCCAGTCACTTATCGCAACAAGTAGGACACACGTCAATTGGAGACCGACTGGAGGAGCCTTTTCATCATAACTATTTCAAACTCTATGGGATACTTAAGTCTGGCACTTTCTTCTGAAGACTCATTCTTCCTTATACTCTTCTCTTTCCTTCTGCTATTTTCTTCCTTCTGCTTGAGAGCACTTTGATTCCTTCTTCTGATTTCTTCGCTTGCCGACATTTTTTCCGTTCATTTCCTACCGTGCCAGTCATCTCATTGATCTTCCAAATCTAATAGGTTAGCTTCAAAATCTTTTTCTTGATTATTTCTACATCTTTTGCATCTCGTTCTTTTGATTTCTTCGTAGCAATTCTGTCTCTTATTTTCTTCAATTTTTGAGGTTTTTCTGTATTTGAGTTTGATCCAAATGTCTTTTGAAACCGCTCAATCATCCAGTTCTTGGAGTTCGTCCGATTCGACCTCACAAAATCCCAACTCCAATGAGGAGGCCAAACTCTGAAGTGTATCCCATCTGATCTTTATATCTGGTACCATTTCTTGCTCTCTGTCTTTAGATGACCTTTCACTGATTAGGATCCGATATGGGGTCCCTTCCGAGTATGAACTAGAACTTTCTGGACCCAACGACCGAACTTGCTCTCCCCCACCCAACCAATTTTATCTGTACCTACAAATCTTTCATGCTGGACTAAGTGTTAGATGTGTGCCCTAGATGCTAGATTGGCTGTCACTTGTAATACACTTCTAAGGATAATTTTATAATTTTGACTATAAATTAATAAATGAATTATTTTTCTATCACAGTGTGTATTTAAAAGTGTCGGTAATATATCCTTTGAGTTAATGGTAAAGATAATTCATATTTTCAAGAGTTAAAAATTTAAGACATGAATTTTCATAATTAACTTATAAACTACTTCCGACCGTAGGATCATCATGAGGATGGTGATCGATCCATAAGGTTGGTATATGATTGCTTTCTTAGGATAGATGTGTCTTGAATCTATGATGTGGAGATACCGAAGTGAGAGTATAGGTACTTGTTAGAGAACGAGGGTACTGAGCGTGACCATCTCAAGTAGTCACAAGAAAGTTTACCTTCTCATTGATGACTGACTCGATGCTGTAGTGGTGTGTGTGGTTCTTTGAGCTGAGGTGCATCGGTAGTTCACCTTGAGGGTGTTATAGTTTGACTATACCATAACTCAGTTTCCTAGCCATTCAGAATCCTGAGGTGTATGTTGGCAATAGCATGTTCATTGTAGAAATTGGATTGCACCAATAAGGGGATCTATCTACCTCGGTAGATGAGGAGTAGACTTATGATAATCATAAGATTGAGTCTCTAAGCTCATGGTCATGGCAGAGTGAAGATGATAGAAAGAGTTTCTATTAGGATTTCACATTGAACTCGAATCAAATGATTAATTCATATGACAGATGTTGGGTTTGATGAGTTCACCTTAATCCTGATCCTGTCGAGACTCAAGATAGAAGAATCCAATCACATAGGTAACTGCATCGAGAGGTTTATTTTCAGTTCTAATGGGTTACCACCATATACTGCTAGGTGTCACTGGTGGATTTTGGGAGCAATTAGAATGATTTTGATGATCAATCATTCTAATTGTATGAATTAAAAAAGTTTTGATCCATCGAAAGGTATTTCAATGATGTTGATGATGAAGATTGCGATATGTCTCATGACCATATAGAATTGAACCTAACTAGATCACATAAATAAGGGTTTGGATCTGGATGTCATCAATTGAGCTAACCTAGTTTGATTGATTTGGAATAGATCCAATCAGGTTCAAGGTAATTGTGCTAGCACACGATTAAGCCTGACTTTCTCCTTTTGTAATCTTTCTAATTCATCACAACTGAGTTAAATTTGATTTAACTCATTCTTGTATTTTGAATGGGTTTATTTTTATCTAACTGGAATAAATTTAGATCAGATTAATTATAGAAATTAAATCCATTCATGGTCAAATTGGACTAGGGTCAAAAGTTGACCTATTTGAGAGAATTGAGGATCACCTGATCAGATGCTTTTAGAAAATTTTTTAAAAATTATTTTTATCTAATTTTTGGATATGTGATAGGGAACAAGACATACATTTGGTGTACAAAATGTTGTGACTTTAAAGGTGCCTAGACTAAGCTATGATAGAGTTTGATTTGGTTCAAACTCTTGAGGGAAGAGTCCTAAGCGCAATGGACTCTTCCTTATCTCCTCATGCCAACACCTTTTCGAATCAATTTTCCTAATAAAACTAGATAGGATCTGGTGGTTTTTCATGGAGAATAATCCCTAGAGTCCCTTTGATCAAATAATAAGTGATTTGGTCAAAGAAGGACTCTAGATGGCATTGGGTTTGAGAAACCTTTCTCACGCCATTATGAAGAGTCGAACAAAATATTTTTTTCACACCCAAAAGGAGCTAGATATCTAATATCCCATGTTTCTCTATCCTCTCTCTACCTCTATTCTACATGCCTAAAAAGTTAGGCATAAATCTGAGTTGAAAATCCAAGATTTTTGGCGTAAGATTCAGGATCTACGCGATGGTGTTTGTTAGATGGACATGCTGCATTCGGAAATTTTTTGAAGGACTTTCAGATCAGATTTAGATCTAATCTTTGGAGGAGAGATTCATGAGGAGAAGACATTCAAATATTGCCTAAGTGGATACTGGTAGAGGCTAGGCACATGTGTGGCTCCTTCAGAATCTCAGGACAGATCAGGATCATCATAGGATAATCTGATTACCCAAAACAAGGTATAAAATTAAATTAGATTTAATTTGATTTTAATCTTAATATCAGATATTGAAGGATTAGATCTAAGATGTCTCAGATCTAATTATGATCTTAGAAGAAAATTTTTTAAAATATTTCTTCAGATCTAATCAGATCTGCACGATCCTGCGGTAGAAAATAAGATTTTTCCTCCAATTGGTATCAGAGCTGTGTTAACAGTTCTTTAGATCTACCTTAGATCTAATTTTATTTTTACTTATAATCTAATATTAAAAGATTTTAGATATCACATCAGATGTGATTAGATTTGAAGTCAGAAAATTAAAAATTAAATCATTTAGATCTAATATGTATGAGATACATGACTAGACTAGGTATAGAATAGTTCTATGTGTAGTCTAGTATGATCATGTATTTAATTTGATTAAATATGATTTTAGATTTATTTAATTTCTATTTTTTTGATATTATAAGTATTGTAACTAGATCTAAAAAATAAAAAATTAAATTTTTAATATTTATTTATTTTATATGAGATATGAAAGATGCATGCTTAGACTATTTATAGAATAGTTCTATAAGATGTCTAGAATAGTTTTAATTTTGATTTGATAAAATTAAAAATTTTATTTTTTAGATTTAATATATGATATTTTAGATCTGAAAGTATGCATATTGATGATACATGAGATGTATGCAAGATATATATTAGTTAGATCTTTTTATATGTGATATATGATCTAACTAGTTTTGTAGTAGCAAATTATATTTCTGATTAAGGAGTTTCCCATAGCCATCCGATCATAAGAACAAAGTAGGATTTAAAGGCCCTCTCCTCCCATTCGATGGGATGTTCTTATGGCATGTAGGGGTGTTACATATTCATCCTTAATCAGAAATCAGAACTTATTTTCTGCAAAACCCTAGATCCTAAAATTCTAGAATTTTTATTACATGTTTTATTCACGAATCCAAAACTTAATTAAGAATTAAGATTATAAAATTAATTAGATTTAAAAATTATGAATTTTTAGATTTAAAATATATTCATAAAATTGGGTTCAGGCTTGGATAGCTCAATTAGGTCTAGCAATTGATTAAACTGAATCAAGAGTTGGTTAAGTGGGATCAAAGAAAGCTTAGATTTGACTAGCCTAATAGGATTAAGTCTAGGTCAAGATCGAATCACATTGAGATGTGACTCGATCAAGTCAAGACCTAATTTGGCTCTATGGTTCGAGCCTGGATTGTAGGCTAACCCAATTGGTTCTAATTCGATAATTTGGTGTCTAAGATAAGTTTGGCAGATATGATTGACTGATTTTTAATTGGGAGCTACTCGATCTAAATGCATTCTTGTTGAGTTAGTGGCATATCCCTTCCATCGATCTCACTTATCTAGCCATTTGTGTCGATCCAGTTTTGATTTAAGGTGGCTAGCAATTCGAGCCAATCCATGCCACTAGGTTAGTCATAATTATTATGACTAAGTTAAGTCAAGTTTAAAAAGACTTAAATTAAATCTCTCTAAGAAAATATTAAGTCTAAGGTTTTCCACCATTGTAGATGTGCGGGCTCTTCCCGAAATTGATTGTTCTTGACTGGATATAGTGGTTCAGTTGCACCAAAAAGATGCAACCATGTCTATTAGGCATTGGATGCTATGGATTGGAGGATGGGTTGGGCTCAATATTTCAGATACGATGAAGAACCCAATCAGAAATCCAATCTATGCAAATGATGGGTCAGACTTAACTAAGAAGTAGATCAATATTTCAGACATGGTGAGATTCATGAATTAGAGATCAGGTTAGGATGCACCATGATTAGAAAATCATTGGACAAGAGTTGTCCACTCATTGGTTGACCTGTCATCAATAACTGTTAGGTGAGATGGTGAGTCAGTTGGTGGGACCGTACCATCCACTAAAAATCAATAATCATGGAGATTTTTGCATCTCAGCCAAGGGAGTGTAGGGATCTGAGTAAATAGTGACAGCTTAATTATTTAAAAATAAAACTCCTAAATAAATTGGTTAAGTCTAATTATAAAATCTAATTAAAAACTTTGACTCTCTATAGAAAAATATCTGCATCCAATCTACTAGCTCGTATCCTAGACACTCATAGACTGACTGGATCCGACTATAAGGATTGGCTTCGAAACTTCAAAATTATTTTGGATTCTGAGAAGTTGACTAATGTGTTGAAACAGGATCCTCCCACCTTACCAGTCCATCCATTCGCTGATTAGAGAGTGTCTCTCGAGAAGTGGATGGATGGAGATAACAAAGTCAGGTATTAAATGTTGAGCTCGATGTCTGATGAGCTCCAGCGTCAACATGAAGACATTAAGACTAGCTGCCAAATGTTGGCTCACCTATAAGAGTTGTTTGGTGAATAGAGTCGCGCAGCCAAATATCAAGTCACTAAAAGACTATTTAAGGCTCAAATGCATAATGGGTAGTCGATCCAAGATCATTGATTGATGATGATCAAAGACTTAGAAGAGCTTGAGAAGCTTGATGTCAAGTTAGATCAGGATCTACAGATTGATATAATTCTGCAGTCCTTGATTGATGTGTATGTGCAGTTTATCATGAACTATCATATGCATAAACTTCAGAATACCTTGGTTGAGCTCATGAATATGCTGATTACTGCTGAGCTTTTTATGAAAGGTTCTAAAGGCTCAATACTTGCTGTGGAGCGGATTTCTTCTAAGAGAAAGTCTTTTGGAAAGAAAAAGTCCATGAAGAAGTAAAAGATCGATGGTAGAAAGAAGAAGAAGGTAGAGCTGAAGAAGAAGACCACTGACAAAGAAAAATATTTTCATTATAATATTGACGGCCATTGGAAGCGGAACTACTCTCTTTACCTGGCCGGCCTGAAGAACAAGAAGGAGGCAGGTCCTTCTAGAGGTATGCTCCTTATAGAATCTAATCTTGCGATTTCTTCTGCATCTAGTTGGGTGCTTGACTCTAGTTCTAGTGCTCACTTATGTACTTCTATGTTAGATCTTGAGGATAGCAGGAGGCTAAGGGATGGTTAGATGATCCTATGCATCGAGAACGGAGCAAGAGTTGCGGCTGTGGCCTTGGGAACATATCCTCTGCGATAACCGTCAGGATTAGACTTAGTACTTAGGAACTATTTTTATGTGCCTACAACAAGCAAAAATTTGATTTCTATTTCATGTTTAGCATAGGAAGGCTATGTAATTAGTTTTCTTAAGGACCATTGTAATATTCTTTATGAAAGAAATAAAATTGCAAGTGGTTTTCTTATAAATGGTCTCTATCAGTTACACATTGATGTTTTTGCTTTTAATATCGAGCAAAATATGAATGCCATAGGATCAAAGTGACCTAGGGATTGTCTAAATGATAGGTATCTTTGGCACCTTAGGCTAGGTCATATAGCTGAAGATAGGATTAACAAATTAGAGAAATCCGGGCTATTGAGTCCATTGACTTCCGAGTCATATCCAATTTATAAATCATACCTTTATGGCAAAATGACCAAGCTTCCTTTTATGGGACATGAAAAAAGGGCCATAGACCTGCTTGCCCTAGTATCTACTGATGTATGTAGCCCATTTGATGTGCCAGTCAGGAATAATTACATCTAGTTCATCACCTTTATCGATGATTTGTCTTAGTACGGGTATGTGTATTTGATGCAACACAAGTTTGAAGGTTTTAAAAAGTTCAAGGAATTCAGACTCGAAGTAAAAAAATAAATTAAAAAATCAATTAAGGTTCTTCGATCAGATCGAGGAGGTGAATATCTTAGTCGAAAATTTCTAAACTATCTTAAGGATAATGGTATAGTGTCTCAATGGACTCTACCTGGAATGCCTCAACTTAATGAGATTTTAGAATAGAGAAACTGGATCCTGTTAGATATGGTTCGATCTATGATGAGCTTCACAGACCTCCCTGAGTTTCTTTGGGGACATAGTTTGTTGACCGCTATATATCTACTGAATAGGGTTCCATCTAAAATCGTTTCTATCACACCGTATGAGATATGGCATGGTAAGAAATCAAGGCTGAGTCATCTCAGAATTTGGGATTGTCCGACCTATGTCAAGAGACAATAAGTGGATAAATTAGAGTCTAGGTTCTTTAGAGCTCAATTTATTGGATATCCTAAAGAGTCATTAGGATATTTTTTTCTATCTCTTGGAAGACCACAATGTGATTATGAGTCGACATTCTATCTTTCTTGAAAAATAATTTATTCAAGATGGTGGCATCAGAAGATAGATTAGGCTCGAGGAGAAAGTCTTCCAAGAGCCACGAGCTAAGGAACCTATGGAATTCAATCAGATTGAGCTAGTCCAATCACAATCTCATCCACCTTATAGATCAGAAAGGATTTCCCATCTCCTTAAAGGCACTTAGGTACCATTTCAGAGGATGTAGAGAAAATGTTCCTCATAGAAAAAGAGGTTCATGGTGATTATCCTAAAATCTATGACGAGGCTGTATCAGATATTAACTCTGAGAAATGGTTAGAGGCAATGAAGTTAGATATTGACTGAATGCACTCGAACCAAGTTTGGACCTTGGTAGATCCACCTGAAGGTATAGTACCTATTACATGGAAATGGATCTTCAAGAGAAAGATAGGTGCCAATGGAAATGTAGAGACATTCAAAGCAAGGCTCGTAGCTAAAGGGTATAGTCAGTGTGAAGGCATTGACTATCAGGATACTTTTTTGCTAGTAGCCATGCTCAAATCCATCTATACATTGCTTGCTGTTGTAGCCTATTTTGATTATGAAATATGATAGATGGATGTAAAAATTATACTTTTAAATGGATATCTTGAGGAAGATATCTATATGGAACAGCCGCTAGGTTTCACATCCAGTGATACTGATCACAAGGTCTGCAAGCTACAAAGGTCCATATATAGACTTAAGCAAGCATCTCGGAGCTGGAATGCTCATTTCAATAATATGATCAAATCATTTGGATTCATCAAGAATGAGGAGGAGCCCTGTATTTTCAAAAAGATCAGTGGGAGTGCTGTTGTCTTTCTCGTACTGTACGTGGATGACATCTTCCTTATTAAGAATGATAGTCCCATGTTGACCACAGTCAAAATATGATTGTCTAAAGAATTCTCCAAAGACCTAGGAGAGGCATCCTTTATTCTATGAATTAAGGTCTATGGAGATAGACCAAATAGGATGCTGGATCTCTCAAAGAAGATGTACATAGAGGAGGTGCTAAAGAGGTTTAGCGTGGAAAACTCCAAGTGGGGTTTAGTACCCTTCAAACATGGTATTCATCTCTCCAAGAAGATGTGTCCTAACATACCTGAGGAGATTAAATGCATGAGCAAGATCCCTCATGCTTTAGCAATAGGAAGCCTTATGTATGCCATGCTATATACCCAACCTGATATTGCCCATGCTGTGAGTGTCACGAGCAAGTATTATCTCGAGAAGGGATACGTTGAGGTAAAGAGAGTCGATACTGTAGATAATGCGGTTGATCCATTGACAAAGCCATTGAGCCAGTAGAAGATCGAAGCCCACCTTGAGAAGATGGAACTTAGATTTGTAGCCAATTGGCTTTAGGTCAAGTGAGAGTTTGTTAGATGTGTGCTCTAGAAGCTAGATTGGCTCACTTGTAATACACTTCTAAGAATAATTTTATAATTTTGACTATAAATTAATAAATAAATTATTTTTTATTATAGTGTGTATTTAAAAGTGTTTGTGATATATTTTTTGAGTTAATGGTAATGATAATTCATATTTTTAAGAGTCAAAAATTTAAGACATGAATTTTAATAATTAACTCATAAACTGCTCTCGACCATAGGATCATCATAAGGATGGTGATCGATTTGGAAGGTTGGTGTATGATTGTTTTCTTAGGATAGATGTGTCTTGAATCTATGGTGTGGAGATACTAAAGTGAGAGTACAGGTACTTGTTAGAGAATGAGGGCACTGAGCGTGACCACCTCGAGTAGTCATAAGAAAGTCTATCTTCTCGTCGATGACTGACTCGATGCTGCAGTGGCGTGTATGGTTCTTTGACTTGAGGTGCATCTATAGTTCACCTTGAGTGTGTTATAGTTTGACTACACCATAACTCGATCTTCGAGCCATTCGGAACCCTGGGGTGTATGTTGGCTATAGCATGTTCATTGTAGAAATTGGATTACACCAATAAGAAGATCTATCTACCTCGGTAGATGAGGAGTAGTCCTATGATAATCATGAGATTGAGTTCTTAAGCCCATGACCATGGCAGAGTGGAGATGATAGAAAATGTTTCTATTAGGATTTTGCATTGGACTCAAATCAAATGATTAATTCATATGACAGATGTTGGGTTTGACGAGTTCATCTTAATCCTAATCCTGTCGGAACTAAAGATAGAAGAACCCAATAACATAGGTAACTATACTGAGAGATTCATTTTCAGTTCTGATGGGTTGCCATCATATATTGCTAGGTATCACTGATGGATTTTAGAAGCAATTAGAATGATTTTGATGATCAATCATTCTAATTATATGAATCAGAAAAATTCTGGTCCATCAAAAGATGTTTTGATGATGTTGATAAAGGAGATCGGGACATGTCTCATTACCATATAGAATTGAATCTAACTAGATCACATAAATAAGAGTTTGGATTTTGATGTCATCAATTGAGCTAACCTAGTTTGATTGATTTGGATTAGATCCAATCAGGTTCAAGGTAATCGTGCTAGCATACGATTGAGCCAGACTTTTTCCTTCTGTAATCTTTTTAATTTATCGTAATTGAGTCAAATTTTATTTGACTCATTCTTGTATTTTGAATAGGTTTATTTTTATCTAATCAAAATAAGTTTAGATTAGATTAATTATAAAAATTAAATCCATTCATAGTTAAATTGGACTTGGGTCAAAAGTTGACCTATTTGAGAGAATTGAGGGTCAGCTGATTAGATACTTCTAGAAAATTTTTTAGAAATTATTTTTTTTGATTTTTGGATATGTAATAGGGCATGAGATATATATTTGGTGCACAAAATTTCATGATTTTTGGAGTTGTCTAGTTTGAGTTATGATAGAGTTTAATTTGGTTTAAACTCTTAAGGGAAGAGTCCTAGGCGCAATGGACTCTTCCTTGTCTACTCATGCTGATACCTTTTTGAATCAATTTTGGCAATGAAACTAGATGGGATCAGGTGGTTTTTTGTGGAGAATAATCCCGAGAGTCCCTTTGATCAAATAATAAGTGATTTGGTCAAAGAAGGACTCTAGATGCCGTTGGGTTTGAGAAACCTTTCTTACACCATTATGAAGAGTCACACAAAATATTTTTTTCATGCTCAAAAGGAGCTAGATCTCTACTATCCCATGCCCCTCTATCCTCTCTCTCCCTCTCTTCTACATACCTAAAAAGTTAGACACAAATCTGAGTTGAAGATCCAAGGTTTTTTGGCACAAGATTCAGGATCTATGCGATGGTGTTCGTGAGATGGACATGCTGCCTTCAAAAATTTTTTGAAGGACTTTCAGATCAGATTCAGATATGATCTTTGGAGGAGAGATTCACAAGAAGAAGATGTTCAGATCCTACTTGAATGGATACTGGTAGAGGCCAGGCACATGTGTGGCTCTTTCCAGAATCTCAGGATAGATCAGGATCATCATAGGGTAATCTGATTATCCAAAATAAGATATGAAATAAAATTAGATTTAATTTTATTTTAATCTTAATATCAAATCTTAAAGGATCAGATCCAAGATGTCTTAGATATGATTATGATCTTAGAAGAAAAATTTGAAAATATTTCTTCAGATCTAATTAGATCTGCACGATCCTACGATGGAAAATAAGGTTTTTCCTTCACCAAGGCTTCTTCTTCCATCTTTTGTAATTAGTCTTTTTTGCTTCTTGAATATTTCGCTTGCCTCCATAGTACTGAACTCCTTCAGGTTTTCAATTGGATTTCTTTCTCTTTGCCATCTTGCCGAAGTTCGTCCAACCATCTCCCTCTTTAGGAATTATTACACCTTCAAGCGCCATCCTTCTGCAAGGGATTGGTGGTACTTTTCTTCCCAGTTTGGCAAGAAGGGGTTATTGAAAAGAAACCCTTCTTCTATCCACAATTGGAAGGAGAGGTTCTTTTTTGTATCTTGCCAAACTTTAATGCTAGGGCTTCCTCCTTGGGGTCCCCTTAGAGAGTCAATCCACCGAGCTCCTAGCTTAGATAGGGGTGATCTTGACTATGTTAGTAAACTTAGGAATTACCGGACTTCCCTTCTATCCGAACTCTTGAAGGATCAAACTCTGTTTAACATGGGTTTGAGTCCCCTCGATCCGATTGGTACTTTTTTGTAAGCTTTGAATTTTCATAGGATTTTATTTGTATATGGATGTTGCTGATTATGATCTCTTATTTATTATAGAGATGGATGCTTGAGCCGTTGACAGACTTGCCAAAGGACTTCATGCCCAAAAAAAGAAGGAAAAAGTACCAAGAGAGAGTTCAAAGAGGGTGAAGATTATCGCCCCGAGCTCCATGACTCCTCCCGATGCCTTTGCCACTTTCGAGGCTACCGAGAGCACCGAAGTACCTCATCCTATCGAGGTTTCTCCTATTATCGGGATTGATGTCACTGGGGGTTTGGTGCCTCCTGTGTCTGTGAGTTCCCCACCAAAGATCGTCCTATCAAGAGAGAAGGGGGAGAGGAGAAGAAAAAAAGAAAAAGTCGATCATTATGAAGGTGCAATGCAAGGCTCATCCTAGTCGATCCAATGATATTGATGACTTGGAAGAGGGCCCCTTCAGCACCTCGGACATCATACGAGAGCTGGTCGACAAGTTTGCCTTACTCGAGGTCGTAGATCAGATGGTCGACCTCGATGATGCACAACTCACCAAGGACTCCCTTGGTACCTTCCTTTAGGTAATCGCCCCACTACATCTCTTCTTTCTTTTTTCCTCTAATGCTTGTATAACTCTGTTTGCTCCTTGCAGTAGGATCACCAATTGCTAGCATACATCAAAAGATGAGCCGTTTGAAGTTGGAGTCATCAAGGGTTTAGGAGAACCTTCAGGCCGAAGTTGATCACCTTCGGGAGAGGACAGCTGAAGTTGACCATCTCTTGGAGGAAAAGACAGTCGAGGTTGGGCTCCTTCAAGAGGCACTTTGGAAGGGAGAGCTCATTCTAGCATGGTCACAGGCTGCTTTGGCTTTGGAGGAAGAGAAAAGAAAAAAAGCTGAGGTTAGGATTGCCGAGCTAAAGGATGAACCTCAAGGTAGATCTTGGAGGCAAAGGTCTAGGCGGTGAAGGAGTTCAAGGTTTCATTTGAAATGATGGACCTAAACATTGCCTTCAGCCAGGAGGCTATTCAAAAGGGGTACTAGCTCTGCGAGGATCGAGTAGCTGGGAAGTTCCCCGAACTTGATCTCAATTTTCTTTATGGAGACGTCTTCGATGAAGAAGCTGGACCATCAATTATTGTGGCAGATCCTTGTCCTACTGAAGTAGCCCTTAAGCCCTTTGAGTCTGCTGTCGAGGTGCCTGAACCCATGTTGGAGCCCGAGGTTGTCCCTGAAGCACCAGGCTCCCCTGCTACTCCTCCTTCTAAATCAGCTGAACTAGCTCCCGGGTCCGTGACTGTTGCTGGAGCACCGAGCTCCTCTCCTATTTCTCCTCTCGAGGTTGGGGGTTCTTGATAGTTATATTTTTCCTTCTTTTTTTTTTTTACTTTATCTTGTACTCAAAGAACTTTAATTAATGAAAGTAAATTTCTTTTTGTCAATACCTTCGAGTGCTTTTGAATATTTTTTATGCATTGGATGCAGTCCCCTATCAATACTGATCCGTTGCCTTAGGGCATCCCTTTGAAGGCTCATCTTAAACATTTGAGGAAAGAAGTTCATCGGCTGAAAAAGAAATTGAAGAAAACTAAAGATGAACTTCAGAAATCTAGGGAGCATGCTTCGGAAGCCACAATTGAGGTCACCCATCTTCGTAAGCTACACATGCGAGATTCTACCAGTGTTGCCATCAGGAAGGGTGTCTTCAAGAAGGAGCTTGCCAAACTCAAGAAAAACACCAGCAATAAGTCTTGGACAATAACGATGAAGGTCAGCTCCCTCAAGGTTGGGCTTAAAGCGGCTAAGGAGAAGATTCGATTGCTAGAAGGGAGTCGCTGTGGTCCTCTGATAAAGCACGCTACCAGTGGGATTGGTCGAAGAAAATCTCTGCACTCTAGAAGCAGTTGCATGATGCCAAGCTCACTTACGACACTTATCGTTTGGGTTGGATTGAAAGAATATCCAAACTTGAGCAGAAGCTTCATATCACTGAGAGTGAGGTGGTTTGGCTTTAGAAGTAACTTGCTGATAGCTATTATTCTGGATTGAGTAGGGAGTCAGAGCATGTTGCAACCTTGAGGAGGATCATGGGTGAACTCTTCGAATCTATCGGGTAGGAGAAGACCTAGGTTCAGCAGTTGAAGATCCAACTGGCTTGCGAGCAGTAAGCCATTAAGGATGCAGAAGCTGAATTGGAGGTTCTAAGGAAGAGGCTGCAGGAGTCAGAGGAGAACTACTAATGGGCTGACCAGATATTTTGCGACAACTTGATGAGGAGGAAAGAGCTTGAAGAAAAGATCGTCATTCTGAAGGAATCCTTAGTACTGGCTAGTAGTCCGAAGTCTGAGAAACTTGATCCTTCTTAGGATTTTGCCCATCCTTCTATTTTGTACTTGATCTTATAGATCCTCGCTTTGTAATTATCCTTCGTAGGATCATCTCACCACCCCTTAGCCTCCTGCTATCCTCAAAATTCAGTATGAAAGTGTACAAATGAGCACTAGTACCAAAGTTAAGCATCCAACTTGATGCAGAAGAAATTGTAAGGTTAAATTCAATAATGAGCATACCTCCAGAAGGACCTATCTCCTTCTTATTCTTCAGGGTGGCCAGGTATGTAGGGCAGTTCTGCTTTCAGTGGCCGTCAGTATTACAATAAAAATACTTTCCTTTGTCAGCGGCTTTCTTCTTCAGCTCTGCCTTCCTTTTCTTTCCACCCTCCACCTTCTGCCTTTTCACAAATTTCTTCTTTTTTTCAAAAGTCTTTCTCTTGGAAGAAGTTCGTTCCATAGCAAGTACTGAGCCTTTAGAACCTTTCATAGAAAGCTCAGTAGTAACCAGCATATGAATAAGCTCGACCAGAGTATTCTGAAGTTTATGCATATGGTAGTTCATGATGAACTGCCCATATGCATCAATCAAGGATTGCAGAATTATATCATTCTACAGATCCTGGTCTAACTTCACTCCAAGCTTTTCAAGCTCTTCTAAGTCCTTGATCATCATCAGACAATGATCTTGGATTGATTGCCCATCATGCATTTTAGCCTTAAACAGTCATTTAGTGATCTAATATTTGGCTGTGCGACTCTATTCACCAAACAACTCTTGTAGGTGAGTAAACATTTGATGGGTAGTCTTGATATCTTCATATTGATGCTGAAGCTCATTAGACATCGAGCCTAACATGTAGTATCTGGCCTTATTATCTTCATCCATCCATTTGTCAGAAGATGCTCCCTATTCAGTGGACGAACAAGCGGTAAGGTAGGGGGATCCTAGTCCAATACACGAGTCAACTTCTTGAAACCCAAAATAATTTTGAAGTTCCAAAGTCAATCCTTGTAATTGCATCCGATCAGTCTATGGGTGTCTTGGATATGGGCTAGTAGGTTGGATGCAGACATTTTCTTTTTTTTCTGTAGAGAGTCAAAGTTTCTAGTCAGATTTTGTAAATAAGACTTAACCAATTTGTTTAGGCATTTTATTTTTAAACAAATTAGCACTCATTATTTTCTTAGATCCCAACACTTTCTTTGTAGGGATGTGAAAATCTCCACGATTATTAATTTTTAGTGGGTGGTGCAGTCCCACAAATTGACTCATCATCTCATCTAACAGTTATTGATAATGGATTAGCCAATGAGTGAAGAACTCTTGTTCAATGATTCTTTAATCATGGTGCAGCCAAACTTGGTCTCTAATTCATGAATCTCACCATGCCCGAAATATTGATCCACTTCTTAGTTAAGTCAGATCCCATCATTTGCATAGATTGGATTCCTAATTGGGTCTCTCATCCATATTCAAATTTATCTCATAAATTAAGATAATCCTTTCCTAACCTAGACAAGCTCCAATCAGACTAAGTAAAAGTTTTTGAGTGAGCCCAAATATATTTGGCTCAGTCGAGACAACTTTTAATGATTGTTAAAAAAGAATATTAGGCTCAATCGTGCGCTAGTATGATTTTCTTGAACCTAATTGAATCTTATTCAAATCAATTAAACTGAGTTAGTCCAATTGATGATATCTAGATCCAAATTCTTATTTGTATGATCCAGTTAGGTTCAGTTCTATATGGTAATGGGATACGTCATGATATCTATCATCGACCTCATCGAAATACCTTCTGATGGATCAGAACTTTTCTGATTTAGACAACTAGTAAGATCGATCATCCAAATCATTCTAATTGCTCTCAAAATCCACCAGTGACACCTAGCAGTATATGATAAAAACCCATCAGAATTGAGAATGAACCTCTCGGTGCAGTTATCTGTGTGATTAAGTTCCTCTATCTTGAGCTCCGATCGGATTAGGGTTACGGTGATCTCGTCAAATCCTAATTTCCATCATATGAATTAATCATTCGATTCAAGTTCGATGTGAAAATCCTAATAGAAACTCTTTCTATCATTTCACTCTACCATGGCCATGGGCTTATGGACTTGATTCTCATGATCATCATAGGGCTGCTCCTCATCTACCGAGATAAATAGATCTCCTATTGGTGCAGCCCAATTTCTACAATGAACATGCTATAGCCAACATACACCTCGAGATTCCGAATGGCTAGGAGATCGAGTTATGGTATAGTCAAACTATAACACCCTCAAGGTGAACTGCCAATGCACCTCAGATCAAAGAACCAGACACACCATTGCAGCTTCGAGCCAATTATCGACGAGAAGGTAGACTTCCTTATGACTGCTCGAGGTGGTCACGCTCAGTACCCTCATTCTCTAACGAGTATCTGTACTCTTGCTCTGATGTCTCTACACCGTAGACTCAAGACTCATCTATCCTAAAGAAGCGATCGTACACCAATCTTTCGAATCAATCACCATCTTCATGATGATCTTATGGCCGAAAGCATTTTATGAGTTAATAATGAAAATTCATGTCTTAAATTTTCAACTCTTGAAAATATGAACTATCATTACCATTAACTCAATGGATGTATCATAGCCACTTTTAAATACACACTATGATAGAAAATAATTTATTTAATTATTTATAGTCAAAATTATAATTTTACCCTTAGATGTGTATTACAAGTGTCAGCCAATTCTGGCTTCTAGGGCACACATATCTAACACCTATGCCACTAGGTTAGTTATAATCTTTATGGCTATGTCAAGTCAAGTTTAAAGAGACCTAAATCAGATATTCCTAAGAGAAGATTAAGTCTAAGATCTTCCACCATTGTAGATGTGCAGGCCCTTCTCGGGGTTGATTATTCTCGGCTGGTCACAGTGGTTCAGTTGCACCGAAAAGATGCAACCAAGTCTATTAGGCATTGGATGCTACGGGCTGGAGGATGGAATTGGCCTCAATATTCTGG
>QRFJ01007249.1:0-52716 GCA_006176705.1 Cocos nucifera
CGAGCGCGAGCACCCAACCTCGGATAGAGATAAGATCTCTCACCGATGCGACGTTGACGACCTCGGCCTAGAGATAAAAGATTTCTCTCCCGAGCGACCGTTGACAACCGGTTAGGAAACAGAGAGGAGAACCTCGTCCTAACGCAGCGCGCACCTTCGGCTGCCAGGAGATAGATCTCCCCCGAGAGGAAGCTCGACCGCAGGAGATAAGATCTCTCCGAGCGCGCACCTCGGCTGCAGGAGATAAGATCTCCCCCGAGGGAACTCGGTCGCAGGAGATAAGATCTCCCCCGAGCGCGCACCTCGGCTGCAGGAGATAAGATCTCCCCCGAGGGAAGCTCGGCCGCAGGAGATAAGATCTCCCCCGAGCGCGCACAACCTCGGCTAGAGATAAGATCTCTCCCGAGCGACCGTTGACAACCTCGGCTAGAGATAAGATCTCTCCCGAGCGACCGTGAACAACCTCGGTTAGGAACAGGAGGAGAACCTCGTCCTAACGCGAGCATCAAGATAAGATCTCCCCCGAGGAAGCTCGGCCGTGGGAGATAAGATCTCCCCCGAGCGCGCACCTCGGCTGCAGGAGATAAGATCTCCCCCGAGGGAAGCTCGGCCGCAGGAGATAAGATCTCCCCCGAGCGCGCACAACCTCGGCTGCAGATAAGATCTCTCCCGAGCGACCGTTGATCTCCCCCGAGGGAAGCTCGGCCGCGGGAGATAAGATCTCCCCCGAGCGCGCACCTCGGCTGCAGGAGATAAGATCTCTCTAAGATCTCCCCCGAGCAACCAACCTCGGCTAGAGATAAGATCTCTCCCGAGCACCTCAACCTCGGCTAGAGATAAGATCTCTCCCGAGCGACCGGAACAATCTCGGTTAGGAACAGGAGGAGAACCTCGTCCTAACACGAGCACCAACCTCGGCTAGAGATAAGATCTCTCCCGAGCGACCGGAACAACCTCGGTTAGGAACAGGAGGAGAACCTCGTCCTAACGCGAGCACCAACCTCGGCTAGAGATAAGATCTCTCCCGAGCGACCGTGAACAACCTCGGTTAGGAACAGGAGGAGAACCTCGTCCTAACGCGAGCACCAACCTCGGCTAGAGACGAGATCTCCCCCGAAGAAGCTCGGCTGCAGGAGATAAGATCTCCCCCGAGCGCGCACTTCAACCTCGGCTGCAAGAGAGGAGGTCTCCCTCGAGTCGAACTTCAGCTGATGAAGACAATGTCGCCCCCGAGGAGCTCAAATCCGACCTCGACCGTAGGAGGCGAGATTTACTTCGGCTTCAACATCAGCTTCATCGACTTTAGCTGGAAACGAGTTCCATTTCAACTCCAAACATCGACTGAAGATGAGGTCTCCCCCAAGCCTCAGCCTCAACTTCAGCGTCAATATTGGCTGGAGATGAGACCTCCCCCGAGCTTCAGCTGCAACAAATGCGGAGCCTGGAAGAAGACTTCGGCAGTCGCCTGTTTTGGTACTCCCTTCCTTCAATTTTTGAACTCGGGAGTGGGGGGGCTACTGTTGGGGATAAATCCCGCTCCTGCCGAAGCCCGGCCCGACGCTCAGCCCAATGTAACCAGTAGCCGCTGAAGAGCTTTAGCGCCAGGCGCCAGGCCGAGCCCCTACCACGGCCGAACTGCCTAGAGGCCGAACTCCCCTGCACCAAGGTCCGGGCCGAACTGCCTAGAGGCCGAACTCCCCTGCGCCAAGGTCCGGGCCGAACTACCTAGCTGCCGAACTCCCCCAGCGCCAGGCTCCGGGCCGAACTCCCACCGCCAGCCGAACTTCCTGACGGCCGAGCTCCTTGGACTCCAAGCGGCAGGACTTCTTCGGGAGACGGACTCCTCCCAGACGCCCGTTCGGCCATCCGAGCTCCTCCCGGGTTTTCCCTTCAGCCGAACTCTCCTACAAGCCCGAACCCATTCGGACCCCACGGCCGAACTCCTTCGGACCGACTTCAGGCGAGCCCAAGTGGCCGAACCCCTTCGGACCGACTTCAGGCGAGCCCAAGTGGCCGAACCCCTTCGGACCGACCCTAGGCGACCGAACTCCTCAGCGAGCCCTGGCCGAACCAACTAGCAACCGAAGTCCTTCAACTGGCCAGCCGAGCTTCTTCGGGCCTCTCAGCGGTCGAACTCCTCGGCAACCGTCCCGCGGCCGAACTCTACAGATGGCCGACCCTTCAGCCAGACGAACTCCCCCAGCTTCCCCTTCGGCCGAACTCTGTTACAAGTCCGAACTCCATTGGACGAACTGTCGCCTGCAGCAAGATCGGACGGCGCCTTCCTCTCCGTACCGGACTCCATGCGGCCCACGACTCGCCAGGTATGGCTCCCACGATCTACCGGACGACGCCTTCCTCTCCGTACCGGACTCCATGCGGCCCACGACTCGCCGGTATGGCTCCCACGATCTACCGGACGACGCCTTCCTCTCCGTACCGAAACTCCATGCTGCCCGACGACTCTCTGCCAGACGGCACAGCCGTCACCATCAACTAAGCTCCGCTATAAAAGGACCCCTCCCGACATACTAAGGCTAAGCTCTCTGAACTCTCGACTCTCTAAGCTCTCCTCCACATCTCTAAGCTCCGGAACTCATTCCGAGCACTCCATTACTGTTGGCCGGAAACTAACTTGACCGTCGGAGGGTCCTGCCGGAGCCACCACCCCACCGGTTCCGGACGGGACTTCGTTTTGCAGGTCCCCGGCGGCGCCTCAGCGGCCTCGATTTCGGCGACCTCCGGCGGCGACGGATTTCTGCACCAACAAACATATGTTGACTTAAATTAGAAAATGTTAAGAATAAATAACAAATTTCATCATAAACCAACTTTTGGCTCAATTATCCAACTATGACCATACATTCTTTGGAGGAGATCTAGTTATCTAACTATTCATTAGACAAAGTAGAGATTATTTATTATAGAAGTGAGTAGGTCAGATTAACCAGCTTGTCATGATCCTCCCACTAACTTCACCAAGTTAGCTTAAGGAAGATAATTAATAGGCTGGTCTAGGAGCACCTAAATCAGTCAAACTGATTTACCTAGTTGACATGGATTAGCTCAAATAGTCAAGCGATCCGATCAAAACATATCATCAAGAGGCCAGGTAAGTTCGATCAGTGGAAGGGTCTGCCAGGCTTGCCTTGACACAATCAAAAATGGCTAAGTAAGCGGGCTACCAATTAAAAACCATTGGTCTGGTTTACCTTAGACACCAACTGATTTAATTAGTTTTAATTAGATCAACCAAACAGTTCGTGCTAGACCGTATAGCCAAGAATCAAGTCCATCTTAGATCTTGTTAAAGACATGGACTTGACCAACTACAACTATTGTAATTGATCTAGAGAATCCTTGATCTAATCTAAGACAATAATTGATTAGATTTAGTCAATTCTCTAATTAAGTCCATTCTTTAATCTAACCCTAGGTCTTACCCAATTAATGGACCTAATTCCCAGTAACCCATTTAACCCAATGTGTTATAATTTGTGTCTTAGGATCTTCAATTCACAATCCTAGATCCTAATAAATCAACTTCTTAATTCTCAATTAAGTTTTTGACTGAGGGTTAGGGTTTGGCTTTTAATAATTTTTATATTTGTAAAATATTTTTACAACATGGTTCTATCAACCAAGTTGCATGTTTGATTCATAATCAATATGCAAGTAAAATAAACATAAAACTACTTTAGATCTAATCCAAACAGGTTCATGTAATTGAAACAGTTTCAATAATAATCAATCATAAATCTTCCTAGATCAAATCTAACATATTTATGATGATTGAGATCAGATTAAAATATTTTTAAGTAGGTAATAAAATTTCTTAGATCTAATCTAAAATTTTATGATCAATATTTTATATCAGCACATATTAGGACAACCTATTGACTGTAAGGGGTAAACCTTATAGCAGGACAATCTTATGGCAGTCCATGCAATCTAATTTTTTTTAAAAGATTTTAGATTTAATAATTATATTATAAATTAGATTTAATTTAAGAAATAAATTAGACATGCATAAAAATCATGTAATAAGAACCTAGGCTCTGATACCAATTGAAGAAATCAGATCTAGAGTTTCATAGGTAGATCTTGAATCTTTTTCAAGATCTTACAGCAAAAGACTTAAATAAATTTAAAATTTATTTAAATAATCATGTAAACACCTAGATCTCAGATCTATTACATGATTAAGGTATGATATTAAATCAAAAATTAAAATCAAATAAAAAAGAAAAAGATTGATCAAATCAACCTAGATCTACACTACATCAAATGCAGGTATGAAGTTTATAGATCAGATCTATTATCTGAGCAAGTTTAGACATTCTAACTTACTGATCTAGGCTTGAAGATGAAATCATGAGCTGCACATGCATCTGACCCTTAGGAGTCATCCACACGAGCCTACGATCTATGATCTAAATTCGATGCAGGAAATCAGCACAGCATGCTAGTATTATGTCGATCCTTCTTTGACGGTCGATCCGATGCTTCCTTCTTCAAAATTTGGACTCTCTAAAATATGAGAAAGAAGATGAGAGTTTGCTGATCTAAGACTCTCTCAAAAAAACTCAAAAGAAAGGAGGAGAGATTGAAAATAAAATAGCCCTAGAAGAAGACCCTCTTCTTCTTCTCTTTTCTCTCACCTAGACACCTAGTTTGGTGCCTATGGAACCCCCACGCCCAAGGATCCTCTTCCTCTGATTTTTGCACACCCTAAATCTCTCCCAAAACTCTATATTCTATGAAATAATCAAAACAAAATTCATCCAATAAATAGGGAAAAGGAAGAGTCCAAGTTAGGTCAAATTTCTAGACTAGGAATATCCACACATGGGAAGTTGTTGGGGCGCTCAACTCTTGGGCGCCTCCTCCATAATTTTTGGCATGAACCAGCAAGAGAGGGTGCACTAAAAGGAAGATTATTTTCATAAAATAAGAGAAGAATTAATTAAAAGAGGGGGTGGCACTCAAGGAAAGATGTTTTGGTCAACATGGATTCTATCTCATAGAATCCTAAGTAAAACCAATTCCTCCTTTGACTTGGTCTTCCACCTAACTTCCAAATATGAATTTGAGGGAGAGAGGGGCCATAAAAATCAGGAAGAAAGAAATTTTCCACAAAAAATACCTAAAAAATAGATATGGAGGGCGTTGGGACCAAGGTGGCGCAAGGAGATAGGGAGTCCTAGTCACACTAGGACTCCTATTTTAACTTGGTCAAACAAGATCTTTTAACCAAATAAAATGAAGATTAAACTAATTCAATTAAATAAGGCCCTAACCCATTTAAGAACTTAATTAAATTAGATTAAATTAAATTTATTTTTGATTTATTTTTTAATCAAATTAAAAAATTGGGTTAATCCGAGTCCTAGTTAGACTAGGACTAGTTCTTCCTTGCACTTGGCTTATCCAATAAACCAATTGGACTTGATCCAATTAAGTCCAAACTAAATTTAATTAAATCATATTTAATTAAACTTAGTCTCAATCTATTGGCTTAATCAAGTTAACTTAATTAGCAATCCAATTGCTAATCGATCCTACTGCAATACTTGCACTAGGTTAAACACCAACGTATTGATTGTTTAATCCTAGAATGATTCTTAATCGTTTATCAACCATTAGATCAGATCGTAAGCTCTAATATGTATGACCTCATAGGTCCAAACCTAAGTTGATAGCATAGAAATAAATTTTTATACCAATCAAAGTGACCATCTAGCAATGATACTCGACGGTCGGATAGGTCAAAGGTATAGAACACCATCCTTAGAACCCATGTGGATATAGTTTTCATATAATTCATCCTCTTGACCACAATGCTTGTAGGACAGCTCAGAGTTCAACTATCAACTCTGATCAGGTTGTCCACATTATATTTCAAAATACCAAATCTATCTGATGGATTATCCTGGCCAAGATTTTGCTATATTGAAATACAGTAATACATTCTTCTCCAACTCTTGAAGTGGTCAATTCCATCTTGATCATACTCCAACTTTGTAAGTACTTGACTATGCCTAGAAGTCTTTCATTACTAAATTAAAAATTCAGTTAGTCCAGTACCAAAGTACAGTGAGTTGCTTGCAAGTCACTGAGGTTTAAGGGATACTTATACCTATATCCCATCAGAGACATTCTCGACAGTAAAATGCTCTGAAGTTGATCACGTTCAATGACGATGTACCCATACATCTCACCCATATGCCATACCAGTATCTCCATACTTCTTAATTAAAAGGATAATCAACCTATATGGTATATAGCGATCTATGCTCGATAGACACTATCGTCTTAATTAACAGCCTATCATTTGATCATGAACAAATTTAAGGACTAATCGATAAATTCTCTTTTTATTGAAACTAAATAGTCCTAAGGACTTCATCACAATAATAGAGTTCATTAGAAGATGTAAACTTATGATGAAAAAGGATGCCAAAATATTTTTTATTAATTAATAAATTAATTATAATATCTTAACCATCAATAGGCTGATAATTGGCTTTGGAATATAATTTTCAACATTGCATAGGTAAATAGAATAATTAGCGATGCAAAAATATATACATCGATAAATTTTGAATAATTAGCTATTCTAAAAATAAATGTTAAAAATTAAATTTATCAACGTAAAATTTATATCGGTACTTAGAGTAAATCATTGATAATGGGTGCATTTAATTTTTTATTTTTAATAAATATTTATTGATGCTAAACTAGAGTAGGTAATAAGCTAATTACCTACATTTCATAGTAACGTCGGTAATTAAGCTGATTACCTATGATTTATCAATATCAAAAAATATATTTTTTTAATAATTTTTTTATTTTTATAAATAATTTATTGATGCTAAATTAGAATAGAAAATAATCTAAATTACCTATGTTAACTTTTGCATAGATAATTATGCTTATTGCCTACACTATTGTAATATCAGCAAATATTTTTGTTTCTTATTAATTTATTAGTTTTTGTAAATAATTTATCAATGTCATATAAGCATAGGCAATAACCAAAATTACCTATGCTAAATATTAGCATAATTAATTAGGCTTATTATCGATGCTAATGTTGCACCGATAAAATTTTTTTTATATTTTTTTTTATTTTTATAAATAATTTACCAATGTTAAATAAATATAGAAAATGATCAAATTATCTATGTTAATTATCTACATCAACAAATATTTTATATTTTTTTATTTTTTTATTTTTATAAATAATTTATTATTATCTAATTAATTTTTAGGTATACTCGTGCTTTTATAAGATCTGCTTAACATGGATGGTTCATACATGCGTGGTCTCAATTTTTTGATTACCACCGTATAAATGATCAAAGTACTAGCAAAAATCATTTATCTAAAAAATCATCCTATAATCGGACATCATTTGGCCTTTTGATCATATATTTTTTATTTAACGGTTAAAATCATCCCACGCTAAATTGATCATGATAATGATATCCGATTAAGATAAAATTTTGATAGTGTACTATAAATATCATCGAGATCCTTATTGTAAGTTTTTGGAACTCATCAGTGGTCTCTATCTATCAAATTATTATGCGGTCGTTCGTGGCCATTGTAATTAAATTTTATTAATCGATATAGGTAGGGCTATCGGATCAAGGCAGACTTTTGTGATGATACTCTAATAATAATTATTTAAAAAATAAATGGTGAAGATGGGCTTCTAAATTTTAAAATTATATCTAAAAATTAATTAGATAATGATAAATTATTTATGAAAATAAAAATTTTAATTTAAAATTTTTTTGACACAAATTAAATGTTGAAAAATGTTTCAATTGCCTACGCTATTTCTTTCCATAGGTAATTAGTTGTTTTAGCCTTGTAAATTTAATGTTAGTAAATAAAATAATTACCTATGGAAACCACTAATGTAGGGAATTAATTTTATTTTTGACATTTCATTTGCATCAAAAATGGTTTTTTTAATTTTTAATTTTTAAATTTTAATTAAATATTTTTTGAAAGTAATTTTAATTTTAAATAAATATTTTTTGATGTTTGCTTCAGGTTGATAATAACTCTAATTACCTATGTTTCCTATTAACGTAGCTAATTATTGAGTTACCAACATTTTTTTATGATGGTAAATCACTTGAGGTAATTAATTTTAATTTAAATTAATTATTGATATTATATAATTAATGTTAATAATTAATATTAATTATTAAATTATAAATATAAATAATAAATTATTTATGAAAATAAATATGTTAATTTAAAATACTTTTTCAACATAATTTATTTACCAAAAATAATTCAAATTTCCTACATTAACCAGGTACATAGGTAATTACCTAATTTACCGATGTTAATTTTACATTAATAAAAATTTATATTTTTTATTAAATATTTTATTTTTTATTAAATATTTATCGTTGTTTATTAAACATTGAGAATAATCATAGTGTAGCTAATTATAATTACCGACGTAATATTGCATCGAAAAAGCTCTTTAGATATTTTATACTTTTATTAAATATTTTATTTTTTATTAAATATTTATCAATATTTCATAAATATCAAAAATAAAAATTACTACCTATGTTTATATTTCATGCAGCTAATCATCATAATTATCAATGTAAGTTTTCATCAAAAAATATCTTTTAATATTTTATAATTTTTATTAAATATTTTATTTATTGTTAAAAATTTGCCGACATTTCTTTAATGTCGGAAATAACCATAATTACCTACATTTTTATTGAACGTAGATAATTATAATAATTATCGATGTAAAGTTTCGTCGGTAAATCTTTTTAGATATTTTCGATCCCGCCCCTCACCGCATTTTCGTCTGCCACCCCCACCCTCCTATTTCTCCCATCTGAACAATCTCTGCCGGCTATCCTATTTCTCCCACCCTCCTATTTCTCCTTCTCTCTTTCGATCACTCTTGCCATCGATCGTCCCCGCTTCCACCACCACTGCTATCATCGTCGCTGCCCTGGAAAGGTAAAATGCTTTTTTTTTTTTTGCATCCTCAAGGAAGGGAGAGCGGCGGGGAGGGGGTGGGGTTGGTTGCTCGGGCAAGGAGGAAGGAGAGGAGGGGTGGAGGGGAGCCACGGGCCAGGGGTGGGGCTGGGGCTGGGGTCGAGGGAGCAGGTCCGAGCATTTTAGGGGAGGAAGGGCATGATGGGGGGTGGGGAGGAGGGATGATGCATACAAAGGGGGAGAGGGGCGGTGGCGGGGACCCGACTGGGGTGTGGGGGGTGGCGGTGGATATCCAAGGGGTGGCATGGGGACGGAGGGGAGGGAGGTGCGGACAGCGGGGGAGGGGGGTGCAGGGGGTGGTGGGGATGGTGGTCGGGGGAAGAAAGGAAGGTTTTTATTTCATTTTATTTTATTTTATTTATTTATATAATTATTTTATATATTCAATCCATTGAGATCTGATTTAAGTGATTGTTTAGTCATCAACTATAAATTCAATTTTAGTTCTACAAAATTTATTTCCGATCCTTTTCTACCTCATTCAAATTCTATTCCAATTCTGATTTTGATTCTAATCATAAACTAAAAATATCAGCAAATACAACCATTTTAATTCTTAATCCAATCTATTTTAATTCCAACTCTAGTCACCAATTAAATGCATCATAAATTTTTTGACTCAAAGTATTAATGACCCCATATGCAAAACCCACCTAGACATTGTCATGGCTGGCGGATGGAAATGGGTTGAGCATGTTGCTAGTATTTTACATAAAAGAATGCATTATGCTAATAAATGTTCACCAAAAAAAAAAAAAAAAGAGCTAATCAATGTGCTAGTTACAAATAGTTGACACAATTTGGATTGCCATTATATGGATAGGTCAAAATTAATTGCGTCAGATGGATAGATAGATCTAAACTCACATTTAAGATAGCTATTAGTTGGCTTTCTTAAACACCGGAAACTACCCACATGCTTTGAAGGTAATGTATTTATTTATCTATGACAATCAATATAGTATCAACTGACCAGCCATCAATGAGAGATCTGGTTCATTCAAGTTCCCAACAAATGAATAGGGATGTGTGTGTGTGTGTGACACAAAAGATGAGAGACCTGGTTCATTCTAGTGATACATCACAGCCCATATCCTAAATCCGGCCTCGATCTAGAGATAGCAATCACTGATGGATCAAAAATCTTTCAAATAAAAACTGATTTATTTATTAAATAAATTAAAAATTTATATCCAAATTTAAATATTTTATTTAATAAGTAATTTAATCCCATCTACAATGAAACAAGTTATTAAAAGGCTATAAATTAAAGCATTTTTTATAGATGATATTTGTAATGTATGTTGTTGATGAATATTGTTTAACTTTGAATTTTTTTAAAATTTTTTTATTTGAGGTTCATATTGATAGTTTATTGTTAAAGCTTTATTTCTAGCACTTATGGTTCTCCACCTTTATTTGTAAATATATAGTGTCATAATATACTTCTACTATTATATATGTTATGTTTTATTAGCATTATTGATTCATATTGGTAGTTTATTGTTAAAGCTTTAATCTTTGATTTATAATTTTTTATTTATAAAATTTATTACATAAAATATGGAAAACATCCATATTTTAGAGAAAACTCTACTAAAATGTAGAGCTATCCCTTTTTTGATAAATTAAGATACCATTTTTGAATGTATGTTCAGAGATGATGGCTAAATTACATTGAGTCGTAGATTCTCGTTCAAGAATCGATCTCGATCGAAATCGACTCTTGGATCTCCATTTTTGAATATTTTAAAAAAATTTTAATCTTATTATTATTATTAGTCAATATTTTATTTCATTATGTGGTATTCAATAGTTATCTCTCATCTGTTCTCCGGATATATATTAGATAGGGTGCATAGGCACCGTATTCACATCGTATACTTGGAGAACTATGAGAAGATGCTGCCAAAATTTTTATAGTAATGAAATAAAATATTGACTAATAACGATAATAAGATTATTGCTCTTCTGAAAGGAATAGGACCATACCTGCTAGAAATGGATAATATTATGCATTCTTAAAGCCTTACTAATAACACATACTTTAATTATGAACATTTTTCGTGGATAGAAGAAAAATATCGATAAGAGTTGGATGAATGCTCGCTCTATCATCTTACCTGAATACCGATAAGGTATTAGAGATTCTATAAGATTTACATGAGAAAGAGTTGATGATCCAAATAGAATCAAATGCTCGCTCTATCATCAACACTTGGATTGCTGTCCAGAATGTGGTGAGTCAAGGTATGCTGAAGATTTTGAAAGAGATAAGAAATAGCCTCACAAGATTTTGAAATACTTTTTATTGACACCAAGACTTCAAGGACTTTATCAGTCATCGAAGACCACCGAGGCGATGAGATGACATCATGAGATGAGAATTTCTAAGGATAACATCATTAGTCATCTAGCAGACTCTATAGTTTGGAGAAAATTTGATAAATAATATCCTCAATTTGCTAGTGACCCATGCAACATTCATCTTGGCCTAGCATCTGATGGTTTCAATCTATTCGAAAGCATGAGCAATGCTTACAGTATGTGGTCGGTTATGCTAATGCCATATAATGTTGCACCATGAAAATATATAAAAGAGTCATTTATATTTTTATCATTGCTTATTCTTGGACCTAGAGCTCCTGGTAATGACATAGATGTTTATCAACGATCCTTAATTGATGAATTAAGAGAACTTTAGGACATTGGTGTTATAACATTTGATTCAGTTAGTAGAAAGAATTTTTGATTGCATGCGATGATAATGTAGATAATTAATGATTTTTCAGCATATGGCAACCGATCTGGATGGAGCACAAAAGAATATTTGGCATGCCCAATTTGCAATGGTGATAGCTGCTCCATTAGATTGAAGCATGGAAGGAAAATTGCTTATATGGGTCATCATAGGTTTTTACCATCTAATTATTCTTGGAGAAACCATTAGAATCGATGCTTCAATAGAAAGTCAGAGATGCATGGGCCATCTTGTATGATGAGCGGAGATGACATATTGGCACAACTAGAGGCCATTGACAGTGTTAAATTCGGCAAGATTTCTGGGGGTCGCAAGCGAAAGCATAATGAATTAGGGTTAAACTAAACGAAGCGGAACATAGTTTTTGAATTATCTTATTGGCAACATCTCCTACATCATCATAATTTGGATATCATGCA
The DNA here is from genome assembly GCA_006176705.1 of Cocos nucifera. Classification (NCBI taxonomy): domain Eukaryota; kingdom Viridiplantae; phylum Streptophyta; class Magnoliopsida; order Arecales; family Arecaceae; genus Cocos; species Cocos nucifera. The sequence goes on from QRFJ01007249.1 coordinate 12,235, forward strand.
TATTGAGAAGAATATTTATGATAATATTATCGGGATACTTCTTAACATTAAGAAAAAAATAAAAGATAATCTAAATTCTCGACTAAACTTGAAAAGAATGGGAATACTGCATGAGTTGCACTTGGTGCCCCATGATGGTGAGAAATTTTTAATGTCAACTATAAGTTATATATTGCATGGTGATGAGAAAAGAAATTTTTGTGAGTGGTTAAAAATCGTAAAATTTTTTGATGGTTTTGCCTCCAACATTTTAAGCCGTGTGAACTTGAAAGACGACAGTATCTCGGATATGAAGAGTCACGACTCTCATATTATGTTGCAACATTTTATACCTGTTATGATGCATGGCTTCTCCACCGTAGAGGTACATAATGCACTTATTGAATTAGATATTTTTTTTGAGAATTATGTTGTCAGAAACTCCAAGTTGATATACTTGAGAAGTTTCAATCAGATATTGCCCTATTGCTGTGTAAGCTAAAAAAAAATTTTCACTATCATTTTTTTATATTATGGTACACTTGGTGGTTTACCTTCCAAGAAAGGCTTTGCTTGCCGGTATCGATGGATGTATCCTGTTGAATGATAATAATATTATAAAAAAGCTGATTTCTTTACTTAAATTATAATCATAACAAAAAAATGATTTATATTTTTTTATCATTTTGTATGTGCAAATTTTTATATAAGTTGAAACAATATGTGTGAAATAAGGCACGTTCAGAAGGATCAATTATGGAAGCATATATCTCCACAGAGTATCTTACATTCTATTCGATGTATCTCGATGATGTGAAAACACAATTCAATCGTGAAGAGCGCAATGCAGATAGGGAGTGGGCCGATATTGAATCTATATTATCTATTTTTAAGATTAATATTCATCCCATTAGTGGAAGAAAGTATAAACTTATGGACATAGAAGAATGTGAGCTAGGTCATTTCTATATACTAAATAATTGTGAAGAAATCTATCATTTTATGGAGTAAGTATCTTTACATAATCAACATTATATACTTTTCATGAGGTAAAATAAATAATAAACATGTATTTATTATAGAGAGCATAGAGATGTATTATTTCAATCAAATAATAGAGATATCGAGGGACGACATCGAAGAAAACTTGCAGCTTGGTTCAGGCAACCTGTAAGCATAATAATAGTTTTATTCAACTTTTTATTACATGTAATGTATACAGAGATGATTTATTTTAACTTATATGTATGTTGTTGTAGATGATGTTAATATATCATAATAAAAAAGATGGTGCAACTGAGAAATTATATGATTTGGCATGCCACCTCGATCTTAGAGTTTCATGTTATAGCTCATGTATTGTTGGTGGTATAAGATTTCATACAAGAAAGCTTAATATGCAGTGGCAGATTCAAAGTAGTGGAATTTTGACATTGAGAATCGATGGAGATAATGAGATTGAATATTATGGTATCCTTTCCAATATTATATAGTTAAGATATGGGTCAAAATAATTTTTTTATCTATTTAACTACCAATGGTGGGATATCGATAATAATAGGGTGGGTATTCATAAAGATGCATACTTCACAAGTATCAACTTTGCGAGAACATGGTACCAATCGGATCCTTTTATACTCGCTAGTCAGGCAAAGCAGGTATTATACCTAAAAGATATGACATATAAGGATGAATGGCATATTGTACAAAGGATTGTACCAAGCGGTGTTTATGACATAGATGTTCATTCCGAAATAGAAATAGATAAGAATTTTTATTAGGAATAGTATTCCAAAACTAATCATCAGCCTATTAATGATTGAGCTATTTCATATAATTATATATGAATTATTAATTAAATAAAAATTATTCTAACTTTTCATCATAAATCTTTCATCTTCTAATGAACTCATGTCTGTTATGATGAAGTCCTTAGGACTATTTAGAATCGATAAAGAAGGATTTGTCATTTAGTCCTTAAATATGTTCATGATAAAATGATATGTTGTTATCAAGAACGACAATATTTATCGAGTATAGGTCAGTGTGTGCCATATAAGTTGGTTGTTCTCTTAACCAAGGAGTGTGAAGATATTGGTATGGCATGCAGGTGAGATGTAAGGGTACATCTGCATGGAATGTGACCAACTTCAGAGCTTTTTGCTATAAAAAATTGCTTTGATGGAATATGGACATAAGTATCCCTCTAACCTGAGATCACCATGGTGACTTACAAACAACTCACTATGCTTTAGTGCTGGATTACCTGAATATCTAATTTAGTGATGAAAGATTTTTGGGTACAGTCAAGTACTTGAAAGGTTGGTGCGTGAGTCAAGATGCGATTGACAACTTCTGGACTCAAGAGCTATGTTCAATAGTATTTCAATTTAGCAAAGACTTGGCCAGGATAGTCCTTGTGAGGGGTCATAGAACTAATTACCTTGAGACACGATTTGGATGTATCTTTTAGGGTTGACAGTTAAATCCTAAGTCATCCTATGCACAGAGGTCAAAGGGATGAATTATGCAGTAACCATATTCACGTAAGATTTGAATATTGCGATTGTACTATTCGGTTTATCTGGACATCGGGTACCATTGCTAGATGGTCACTTCGATTAGTTCAAGAAAATGGTTCCTGTGCTACCAGCTTAGGTTTGAACCTATGGGGTCACACACACTAGAGGTTCCTATCCGATCTAATGGCTAATCAAGAGAAGATTGATTAGTAATTTAATCACTAATTAACTTAATTTGATTGAGTGATTATTTTTGGATCAAAACCAGTTGAATTAGATTTATTTGGATTTGACCCGATTAGGTTATAAGATGATCTAATTATCAAGGAGGTTTAATCGCTAATTTGATCAGAAGTTTAGCTTGATTAATTTTTGATTTGATTAGAATTTAACTGAGCCTAATTAAGCCTAAAGAAATTGGATTTAATCTAGTCTAATTGGGCCAAACCAATTTGGATTGGAATGGTTCAATTGGATGACAAACATTGAGACTAGTTTGACTAGTCTTCCCATGCGCCACATCACCAATATTTGCGCCATCCTATCTCCATGAGAAAGAGGTTTCTCGTGAGTTGTTTCACACTAGGGAGGGCATGCATTTTCCCTTCTCACGCTCCTTTTGGATTAGTTTTATCTGATTACAAATTTAGTTCGAATGGGATTTGAATTGAATGGATAACCACTTGATCTAAACCTCTCCTACACGCCTCTCTTGTTTATGCAATCTATAAAATGCATGATTTTATGGGCATGTAGAATATAACTCATGAAAGAGAGGAGAAAGAAAATGAGAGAAGAGAAAGTCTCTTCTCTACATGCGTGAAAGAATCCAAAAGAAAAAGGGTGCAAGTTTTTTTTTGGGGGGAGTGCAAACCTTAGGATCTATACTTAGGGTTTGGAATTTCAGATTGTGAGTTGCGAGGGTCATGATTTTACAAGATTGCTGGAAGCCCTCCTCTTCTATCTTTTGCATTCATTCGGATCCAGTGCATCCAAAGACCCGATGAAGAAGATCAAAGGATTTTGATCTACATCAGCCGTTGAAGACTTCTATTCGAGCTAGCACTCGGGAGGAGTTAATCAAAATTTGAGCCTCATATGGATTACCTGCGGAGGCCAGATATATGTGTGGCTGCATTACGATGATCAGATTTGCACCACGTAGATCAGATTGCAGAGATCATCTATTCACAAAAAGGTAACGTGTTATGAATACGTAGAAGCAGTAAAATATTTTTACTGCAGTTATTGTTTTTATTTTCAGATATGCATGCATATATGATATATTAGATCCTGTAGCGTGTAAGATTTTTAGATTGGATCTATAGCTCTTATTATTAATTTGATTAATAATGTTTCTACTACGTATGTTTTTCGAAAAAAATTTTGAAAGTAGAGCTAGAAACCCTGCATGTTTCCTTCAATTGGCATCAGAGCGGTAGATTCTTTGATATATTATATATGCATGTTTTAGATTATTTTTAGATTAGATCTAAATAATAATCTAATCTAAAAAATAAAAATGATGATTGCATGAACTGTAGGTTATCCTGCATAAGATTTATCCCTTATAGTGGAGAGGTTGTCCTAGTACATTACGATCTAGAAAATTGATCATAAAATTTTAGATTAGATCTAATAATTTTTATGATATATTTAAATATATTTAATCTAAATTTTATCATGATTTAATATTTAGATTAGATCTAAATAGTTTCATGATTTTAATGTAGAGTACATAGATTTAGATTAAACATGAACAGGATCTTAGGAAGGTTCTATTTGCCGATCGAGCCAGCTCACTCAAAAATCGAGCTAGCTCGACCAGCATGCCAACCATGATATGGTTTTTGGATTGATGCTCCAGCCATCTTGATCAGAAACTGAGCCAGCTCGGCTTCAATTCAGACCAGCTCGAATGGGATCCGAGCCTGCCCGATGGGATTGTTAGGCTTTTGACTTTTTGTCCGAGCCGGCTCGATTTTTGCTCGGGCTAGCTCGGATGGGATCCAAGCAAGCCCAATTAAAAAGTTGGCTAAAGATCTAAATTGGCTGGTTTTATGTGATCTAACCTATATCTAGTGCTTGTTTATGAAATAAGCTGATCCATTTTTGAAATGAGTCAACCTATTTATTGAAATAGTGCTAGGATGTAGAGAACCTTTCAAAATTTAAAAATATTTTAAAATACTGAACCCCAACCCTCAGCCTTAAACTTAATTGACAATTAAGTATAATTAATAAGGATCTAGAATTATGAATTAAAGATCCTAAGACATTGATCATAAAATTATGGGTTAATCGGGTTAGTCGAATTAGGTCCATTAATTAGGTTAGACCTAAGGTTAGTTAAAGAATAAACTAAATTAGAGTAATTGATCAAATCTAATCAAATGTTGATTTAGATTTGGTCAAGGACTCTTTAGACCAAATTACGATAGTTATAGTTGGTCAAGCCTATGCCTTTAATGAGGATCAAATGGACTTGATTCGTGGCTACGCGGTCGAACCTAAAATTACTAGATTGGTCAAATTAAAACTAATGAACTAGATGGTGTCTAAGATAAATCTGGCAACTCAGACTAGTGATTTTTAATTAGAAGCTACTCATACTGATTCGATCTGTGATGAGTTAATGGCATATCCCTTCCACTGATCTCACTTATCTGACCATCCTAGTGAATTAGATTTTGATTAGACCACTTGGTGATTTGGGCTCACCCATATTAATTAGATAAATTAGTTTGACTGATTTAGGTGCTCCTAATGCCAGCTTGAATTAGGTCCTTATTGATCTAACTTGATGAAGTCAGTGGGAGGATCCAAATTGGCTGGTTAATTCTTCTTAAAAATCAGTTAATAAAATCCTCTAAAAATATTAGGTCCTTAAAATGATAAAGTTATGGTGATAACTAAGTCATTACCTCCCATTAAGTTGAGTGATAATGGATCCATCAGTTTAATGATCATTGAAGGTCTAAAGATCTGGTGCTTATTGACTAATGAAATTATCATTCATCATATGATGATTTGGTTGTGTCTTTCTAATGGTGGTCAGGTTGGTCGGCCAAAGTCGGGCCTGATCATTTGTTAGTCTGATGCACTAAATGTAGTCATGTTAATGGTTGGACCTAACTGAATCTTTTCAGTAGAGGCCAAAGCCTACTGATTAGATTTTCGGAGCAAAATTAAAATTACTAAAAGTTGTTTGGTAAAGCAATTGGTTATAAACCTATCCATAAGTGTACACGGGTTGACCAACTAAAGTTGGGCTTGTGTGTAGCCTATGTGGATTCTAGTATCCACTAAAAAATTAAGGATAATTTCTTGAATTGGAGGTAGAGGATACTAATTCAAAAAAAATAATGGGACAACCTTTAGACTAAAGTCCAAGTCTTTGGAGTAAATAATTCATATACTAATTATGTCTATTTTTTTTTTTATGCAGAAATGGCCACTACCCTATCGCTTCGGTCATTGTTGGACAACAACAAACTCATGGAACCCAACTTTGATAGCTGGTATTGAAAGTTGAAGATCATCCTGGAGCATGAATGGATCTTATATGTATTGACTGATCCGGCACCTGAGGAGCCAACCCCGAATGCTATTAAGATGGTTAGAGATACTTACTAGAAGTAGCTCAATGACCGCACCACTGTTTGGTGCATTATGCTGGCAGTGATGAATGATGAGTTCAGCTATGGTTTAAGAATGCCCAATCCGAAGAGATGCTTTAAATGTTGAACGATCCCTTTGGCACACCTGACGACGTTGAAAGGTACAAAACTAGTTGTGCCATTTTCAACACTCGTTTGAGGAATGGGGCGTCAATTACTGATCATGTATTATACATGATCGAAATGATTGAATGTCTGAGTAAGCTAAGTTTGTTCCTGCATGTGTAGCTCAAAAAGGATATGATCCTAAATTCATTACCCAAGTCCTTCTTTTTCTTACTCATTTCAGAATGACAAAGCATGCAGTGAACTATCATAGGTTATTGGGTTGCTACAGAACTTTAAGAAGGATCATTAGCTCCAAAAGAGGTCAGTGAATGTTGTGGGAGGATCTTTTTCTGGTCGACCCTTTAAGAAAGGAAAGAAGAATAAGAAGAAGAGAGGAAGAAGGTGCTGCCACACGCTGGAATGTCTACATAGGATCAGACCAAGAAGCACAAGCCTGACCCAGGTGGAATGCTTCTTTTGCAGCAAGAAGCGGAGACACTAGAAGAGGATTATCCTCAATACATTGCCTTACTGGATCCAAACAAGCTGAGGAGGAATCAAGTAGTTGCTACACAAGGTAATTATATGATAACCCCTTGCAACTTCTCAATTTGTGATACTACTGCCTGAGTATGAGATACTAGAAGTTCTTACCATATTTGTAATTCGATGTAGGGTTTATAGATCAGTAAGAGATTTGGTGAAGATGAGAGATTCCTGAACGTTGGAGATGGAAGATAAATTTAAGTTCTAGCTTTAGAAATCATGAATCTTGTAATCAATTCTTATAGAGTTATTCTTGGTGATTGTCACTTTTGTCCAAGTTTTTTATTGAATGTAATTTCTATAGGCCTTTTGGAGAAGAATAGTTATCAATTTTCAATAAAAGTAAATTTTTGTGATATCATTTTGAATGGTGTTATAGTTTATATTGGACAATTGAATAATGAAATTTATCTATTATCACAGTCTGTTAACGTAGTCCAAACCTCTAATAAACGTCTTAGAATAGATGATGTATCAGATGTCTACCTTTGGCATTGTAGGCTAGGTCACATCAACAAGAATAGAATAAATAGATTGGCTTAAGAAGGAATTCTTGAGGTCAGTGATTGCAAATCACTACCGATCTATGAGTCCTATCTTCTTAGAAAGATGACCAAGTCATCTTTTATTAGAAAGGATGAACGTGCCAGTGAACTCCTGGGTCTAGTACATACTGATGTATGTAGACCCATAAGTACAAGCGCTATAGATGAATATTTCTACTTCATAACCTTCACAGACGATCTATCGAGGTATGGATATTTCTATTTAATGAAACATAAGTCAAAGTCGTTTGAAATGTTCAAACTATTCCGTAATGAAGTAGAAAAGTAAACTAGGAAGAGTATTAAAACTCTTCGATCTGACTGAAGGTGTGAGTACCTTTCCAGTGAATTTTTGATATGTCTTGGAGAGAATGAGATTCTCTCCCAATGGACTCCTCCTAGAACACCATAGCATAATGGTATATCCGAAAGAAGGAATCGAATTCTGTTGGACATGGTTTGATCTATGATGAGATTTGTCAGTCTGCCGATCTCCTTTTGGAAAACTATGCTTGAGTCAATTTGTTATATTTTGAATAGGATTCTAACTAAGTCTGTTTCTAAAATGTCATATGAGATGTGGATAGGATGTAAGCCAGTACTCTCGCATCTTAGGATTTAGGGGTGTCCAATTTATGTCAAACGTTTAGTAACGAACAAACTAGGACCTAGGTCTGATAAGTGTAGCTTTATAGGGTACCCAAAAGAGACCAAAGAATATTACTTCTACCTAGCTAATGAACAAAATATGTTTGTTAGCTTTAAGGTAGTCTTTTTAGAAAGAAAGTTTTTTAGTGAAAGGACTAATGCCTCTAAGGTCAAACTTGAGGAAGTTTGATAGGTGGAAGAATCGACATAAGAAGCTGAACCTAAATCAGATTTGATTCGATTAGACCTGAAGCCTACTGATCCTGTACCCTTAAGATGATCTGATAAAGTACCACGTCAGCCAGATAGATACTATGATTTCTTGATTCGGGATGGTGATCCTATTGAACTCGATGAGAACGATGAGGATCTGATCACCTATATGGATGCAATGTAAAGATCCGACTCTAAAAAATGGCTTGAGGCCATGAAATTTAAAATTGAGTCCATGAAGGTCAACGATGTATGGATATTAGTTGACCCACTCGAAGGGGTAAAACCCATAGGATGTAAGTGGATCTTCAAAAGAAAAAAGGATGCAAATGGGAAGGTGGAGACCTATAAAGTCTGTTTGGTTGCCAAGGGGTATCGTCAACGTTATGGTATTGACTGTGATGAGACGTTTTCTCCTTTGACAATGCTCAAGTTCATTCGGATCATGCTTGCGATAGCTGCACATCTGACTATGAAATCTGGTAGATGGATGTGAAAATAACTTTTCTAAATAAAGAGCTAGCTAAAGAGGTGTATATGATACAACCTTAAGATTTCACATCCATAAATGAGTTTAAGGTGTGCAAGCTTCAAAGGTTCATTTATGGATTAAAGCAGGCATCTCGGAGTTGGAACATACATTTTGATAGGATGATCAAGATGTATGGTTTCATTAAGAATAAAAAATAGCTCTGCATATATAAGTGGGCTAATGGTCTAGCAGTTGTATTTCTCATTTTGTATGTCGATGGCATTCTCTTAATCGAGAATGATGTTCCTGCATTATAAGAAATAAAAATCTGGCTATCATCATAGTTCTCCATGAAGGATTTGAAAGAAGCTTCTTACATCCTAAGGATGAAGATCTATAGAGATGATCTAAAAGATTGCTTGGATTGTTCTAGTCCACGTACATTGACACTATGCTGAAGAGGTTCAGCATGAAAAATTTTAAAAAAGGCTATCTACCGATAGGCCATGAAATTTCTCTCTTGAAGAGGGATTGTCCGACAATACCTCAAGAGAAAAAGCATATGAGTAGATTCCATATGCTTGGATAGTAGGTTCTATTATATATGCCATGATATGTACACATTTAGATGTGGCATACTCACTAGGAGTAGTAAGTAGATACCAATTTGATCCAAGAAAGAACCACTGGAAGGTTGTTAAAACAATCCTAAAGTATTTGAGAAATACTAAGGATTAGTGGCTTGTTTATGGTGAATCGGACTTGAAACTTGTAGGATTTATAGACTTCAATTTTTAGTCTAATCATGATGATAGCAAGAGTATGTTGGGTTATGTGTTTATCCTTAATGATGGAGCTATCTGCTGGAAAAGTTTTAAGTAGCACATCATGGTCGATTCAGTGCGAGGCGGAGTATGTTGCTACATCAGATACTGCCAAAAAAGTAGTGTGGCTGAAGAAGTTCATCACTAAGCTCTGAGTAGCACCCTCTCTAGATGGTCCAGTTCTGCTCTTCTGCGATAGCTCTGGAGCCATAGCTCAGGCGAAGGAACTGAAAGCACACCAGTGGATGAAGTATATTCTACACTGCTTTCATCTTATTCGAACGTCGATCTTTAGAAGATCATGGATTGAGGTAATGTCGATCTTCAGAAGATCGACGAAAAGGAGAACCTGACCAATCCTTTCACTGAAGCTATTGCGGTGAAGGAGTTCGATGAGTTCAAGTCAAAGATGGATATACGATACTACACCGATTGGCTTTAGCTAAGTGAAAGATTGTTGGAAATATTAACCCAAAGCCAATCATCAGCTTATTGACGATTGAGCTATTTTATGTAATTATATATGAGTTATTAATTGAATAAAAGTTATTCTGACTTTTTTATCATAAATTTTTCATCTTCTAATGAACTCCTATTTATTGTGATGAAGTTCTTAGGACTATTTAGAATCGACAAAGAAGGATTTATCATTTAGCTCTTAAAATTATTCGTGACCAAATGATATTTTATTACTAAGGACAATAATGTTTATCGAGTATAGATCATTGTGTACCATATAGGTTGGTTGTCCTTTTAACCAAAAAGTGTGGAGACACTAGTATGGCATGCAGATGAGATGTAGTACATTTGCACTGAATGTGATCGACTTCAGAGCTTATCTACTGTCAAGAATTGCTCTGATGGAATATAGGCATAAGTGTTTCTCCGACCTAAGATTACGACGATGACTTTCAAGCAACTCACTGTGCTTTGATGCCGGACTACCTAAATTTTTAATTCAGTGATAGAAGATTTTTAGGTACAGTCAAGTTCTTGAGAAGTCAGTGCATGAGTCAAGATGAGATTGACCACTCTTGGACTCAGGAGCTGTGTTCAATAGTATTTCAATTTAGCAAAGCCTTGACCAGGGTAGTCCTTATGAGGGGTCACAAGACTAATTACTTTGAGATACAATTTGGATGTATCTTCCAGAATTGGTACTTTAATCTTGAGTCATCTTATGCATAGAGGTCAAAAGAATGAATTATATGATAACCATATTCACATAGATTTTGAATATTATAATTGCACTATTCAGCCTATTTGGATGTCAAGTATCATTGCTAAATGGTCACTTCGATTAGTATAGAAAATTAGTTTCTATGCTATCGACTTTGGTTCGATCCTACGGGATCACACATACTAGAGGTTTCTATTCGATCTAATGGCTGATCAAGAAAAGTTTAATTAGTGATTTGATCACTAATTAACTTAATTTGATTGAGTGATTACTTTTGGATCAAGACCAATTGAATTGGATTCATTTGGATTTAACCCGATTAGATTATAAGATGATCTAATCGTCAAGAAGGTTTAATCCCTGATTTGATCAAAGGTTTGGCTTGATTAATTCCTAATTTGATTAGAATTTAACTAAGCCTAATTAAGCCTAAATAAGTTGGGTTTAATTTGGTCTAATTGGGTCTAGCCAAATTAGTTTGGATTGGGTCTTAATTGGAAAAGGTTTGAAAGACTATTTTGACCAGTCTTATGCACCACATCACCCTAATCTTGCATCCATGCTTTTCTCCATGAGAATTGAGAATTCTTATGAAGAAATCCACGCACAAGAAGGTGCATGCCCTTCCTTCTCATGTCCTTAAGTGGATAAAATTAGATGGTTACTATTTGAATTCAAATGAAGTTTGAATTCGAATAAGCAACCACCTGATCCTTATCCCTCCATGCGATCTCTACTCTATTTGGCGTAGATTAAAAGGAGTTTTGTGATGGGGCATGTGAAGAATCTAAGAGAGAAGTCCTTCTCCATGAAGTCCACCCTATAGTGCATGAAAAGCACCGAGAGTTTCATGAGAGAAATTCCAAAAAGAGTGTTGCGCATGGTTTTGGGTGAGTGTTATCCTAGGTTTTCAGCCTAGGTTTTGGGAAAAGATAACATGAGCTGTGAGCATCACAAAATCACGTGACTCTTGAAAGACCTTCCTCTACCTCTCCCCTATCTCTGGTAATTTTTTGGAGCATCCAAAAATTGCTGGAGGGAGATCAAATCAGTTCGATCTAAATCAGCCATCAAAGGGTTCCTACGTCGAGCTAGCACTCGAGAAGAGCCGATTGGGACCAAGGCCTCGTGTGGACGATCCATGAAGGCCAGACGCACTGTGTGGCTACATCGCAATTAGTGGACCTCTCGGACGATATTTGAATTGCGGTGATCGACTATCCGCACAAGGTAATGTGTTCTGAACACATAGAGCCATAAAAATAGTTTTACTGTAGTTATTATTTTAGTTTCAGATATGCATGCATATATGATACATTAGATCCTATAGGATGTAGGATTTTTCAGATTAGATCTATAGTTCTTATTATTAATTTGATTAATAATAGTTTTCACTATGTATATTTTTTGAAAAAAATTTTTTGAAAGCAGAGCTAAAAAGCCTACGCGCTCCCTTCATGAATGGCATATTGTACAAAGGATTGTACCAAGGAATAGAATATAACTGACTTGCTATAGTATGGTGCTGATATTGGAAGCACATCTCCTTTGATTACAGATGATGTGCAACCCGTGTGAGGATTTGTGGTGCTCCCAAGCCTTGGGAGGCCATGGGAGGAATCAGGGGATTGGCTCTGAAGATTTCAGAGGCTTGGTTGGTGCTTCGAAGATCTGGAACATAAGATGAAGCAAGAAATCAAAGTCGGAGAATCAAGACTGCAGAAAGAAGATTTTCTATAGATTAGCCAACTCAGTCCAAAACTGGGTCAGCTAAGTCTCAGAACATAAGCAAAACAGAGAGCTACGCATTCGAAACTGCCGGCACGGTATAGGACTAGGCTGGCTTAGTTTCAGACTGAGCTGACATAGTGGAACTTAGCCAACTCAATGCTGCGACTGAGCCGGCTCAGTGCGCGGGCGGAGTTACGTGAGGGTTTATTTTGTGCTAGGGTCTGGGATGATCTTAGGGGTCTTAAGGCCTAGTTTGAGAGGTCTTAAGGGGACTAATTCATGTATGGATTGGGTCTAGATTCAGAGAATGAGAGCATGAGAGACATGGGTGTACATTGGCTCGGTGAGTGCTTTCATATATTGGGTTAGCCGAAAATTTTTTTGGTCGAGCCTAATGACTATGTACAAATACATAGGTTGTATTAGGGTTTTAAAAGGTTGGAATCAATATAGACCTTTTCTCCCTCAACTCTCTTCTTTTCTTCTCTCTAGAGTTGCCGTCCTAGGGTTCTTGAAGAAGCTCTAGAAAAGGAGGGCATCTCCCTCAAGCCCAAGGAGGGAGGTGCCCCATCATAGATCTAGGTGGAGGATCGGTGGTGTGCTACCCATAGGGAACATCACAGGTTTCTTCAGATCCATGCTAAAGATCAAGAGCTTCCGCAATATGATATCGATGCTTGTGATGTCAAGGATGATTGGCGTTCGAGCTATATCATGGGTCTACAACTTGGTATCAAAGCTAGATGATGCCTGGAACATTGTGGACGTCAATATGGTATCAGAGCTAGGTGATGCCTAAAATGTTGTGGATGATAATATGGTATCAGAGCCAAGTTTTAGAGCCTGATGGTGCATGAAAGGGAAGGAGAAGTCGTACAAGATGAAATCAAAAATCTGCACAAGGATTCCACAGTATGTCTCAAATCTACCTTGTTATTGCTATGGTTTGGTCAACCGGGAGCAGTGGGTTGAAGGTGGAGGTTGAGAGGATTAATGAAAAAAAATTTTCTCAGGATGGAAGGATTTGGTGCATGATTTGCTGATCGATCTTGGTGAAAAGACCGGGGTGATTTGACAGGCAAGGAGCACTGAAGTGCTACAATAGTGCTTCCCTAGAGATGTAGGGCTAAGAGAGGCTCGGTGATGCAGTAGTCGAGGGACGTATCTCAGTAGAGAGCATTAGGGTTCTCTGAGAAGATGGGCAGTATAGGGCTGTTGAAGAGAGGTTTTCTAAGGGTAATGATCAAAGAAAGGCTGAAGAAGTGACTATACATCCTTCGGTATTTGAAAGGCAGGAAAGTAGTCGGAGATATATTCAGTGGTTCTACCAAAGCATGGATTTGCGAAGCCTTAGGAGTGATGGAGATGGATGATCCATAAAGGTCAAGCAGGTTAGGGCTGGGTGGATGTAGAGCGGCACAGAGATGAGTCAGAGAGCGCTGGAGTGCTACAGGAGCGCTTCCCTAGAGGCACAAGGTTGAGAGAGGCTCGGTGGTGCAGCAGCTAAGGAGTGTATCTCAATAGAGAGTGTCAGTAGTATCTCAAAGAGATCGGATGTAGGTCTCAGCGAGAGCTAGGGGGTCTCAGGGAGCGCCAGGAGGTCTCTAGCAATCGGGAGTATCATGGATCAGATTTCTTCTTTAGGAGCACCAGGAAGAGTCACGATTTAGATGGAGGAAGGTTCTCCAGGTGCAACTGAAGCAATGGCTGGTGTAGGGGCAGAAGAGAAAGATTATGATAGAATTTTCTAGTGTTTAGTCATTGGTTTCAGAAGAGTTGGATGAGCTCTTAAGTTTCGAAGGTGCCCGTGGATTGCAGAGGTATCCGAGATAGCTTCGAAGGGGTCCATGGAGCGTGGAGGATTCAAAGAAGCAGCGACGGTGTTCGAGGTGTAGTGGCAGGCTCAGTAGTGCAGCATTGAGTGGTTGGCCTTAAGGGACTCGATGATAGAGTCAACTTCTACGGCATCAGGTGGACTTCGGATATAGGTAGAGCTCCACAGTGGTGGCTTCATAAGTGGTGAGAAAATTTGGCATGAGTTCAAAGCATCGATGATGCACAGTTTCAAGTGGAGCAGTGGGTACAGGTGGACAAACATAGCTTTGAGGAGATCATATCAGATGGTACAGCATGTGTTGGTACAGGAATGCTATAGATTCTTCAGAAAAGTTCAGAGAAGGTGATGCAGCTGCTATGCAGAAGGGATCCTACAATTTTAGAATGGTGCCAAGAAGCAAGCACAGATCTTTAGCGATGGAGGCGGTCATCCCAAAGGCCTCAAGGGTGCACAATAGCTGAAGAGGATTGGCGGAGATGATGCTTGCATAGGTGCTGTCGAGTATGTAGGGACAGCGGGAACGTGCAAGAGGTCATTGTCGAGGGATTTGCTAAGGCTTGGGGCACCAAAGTGGAGATTGTGAGGATTTGTGGTGCTCCTAAGCCTTGGGAGGCCATGGAAGGAGTCAGGGAGTTAGCTCTGGAGATTCTAGGGGCTTGGTTGGTGCTTCAGAGATCTGAAACATAAGGTGAAGCAAAAAACCAAAGTCGGAGAATCAAGACTGCAGAAAGAAGATTTTCTGTAGGTTAGCCAGCTCAGTCCAAAACTGGATCAGCTAAGTCTCAGAGCATAGGCAAAATAGAGAGCTGCGCATTCAGGACTGCTGGCACGGCATAGGACTGGGCCGGAATAGTTTTAGACTGAGCCAACCCGGTGGAACTTAGCCGGCTCAATGCTGAGACTGAGCCAGCTTAGTGCACGTGCAGAGTTATGCGAGGGTCTATTTTAGACTAGGGTCTGGGATGATCCTAAGGGTCTTAAGGTCTAGTTTGAGAGATCTTAAGAGGGCTAATTCATGTATGGGTCAGATCTAGATTTAGAGGATGAGAGCATGGGAGACATGGATGTACATGGGGAGTTTTTTGGTCGGGCCTAATGGCTATGTATAAATACATAGGTTGTATTAGGATTTTAAAAGGTTGAAATTAATACAGACCTTTTCTCCCTCAACTCTCTTCTTCTCTTCTCTCTAGAGTTGCTGCCCTAGGATTCTTGAAGAAGCTTTAGAAAAGGGGCATCTCTCTCAAGCCCAAGGAGGGAGGCACCCCATCACAAATCCAGGTGGAGGATCGATGGTGTGCTGCCCATAGAGAATGTCATAGGTTCTTTCAGATCCGTGCTAAATATCAGGAGCTTCCACAATATGATATCGATGCTTATGATGTCAAGGATGATTGGCGTTCAAGCAATATCATGGATCTACAACTTGGTATCAGAGCTAGGTGATGCCTGGAACGTTGTGGACGTCAATATGGTATCAGAGCTAGGTGATGCCTGGAACATTGTGGCCAACAATAATCCGATAATATTAATGTTAGTGAATTAAATTTGAACATATTGGAGGATTATGATGACAACTTCATAAATGATGATGAGGAAGATTATACATTGATGGATTATGATGATGAAGATATCAATAATCCTCCTGATGAAGATACAGACATTGATTGATAATATGTAATTTTTTAAGAAATTCATATATCTTAAATTTCATATATCATTTAGTATTGATGTAATTTTTATCAGTATTATATTATCTCTAATATATTATTTAATACAGACATGACACCAGAAGAACGATCTCGGAGGCTTACACGAGGAGATGCTAGTGCATCTACTTCTCAGCAGCGATCTCTTGATGATCAGACTATCACATTAGCCAATGCAGGTTCATTTTACATGTTATAGTTTTTTATATTTAATTTATTTTAATTTTTTATTATTTATAAATAATTAATTTTAAGCTATGCTACTAGGAGGATGATCTGATGGAGGGCTCGACATGGAGATTCGATACCTCTTCATCTCAGTAGCACACTACTGGTGAGGCAGGCACATCATCTCCTACCATAAATTATTTTTACATATTATATTCTTTTGTATTATATTTGCTTTAAGTTTTTATCATGTATAAATAACTTATTTTAAGCTTTATATTTTGCTACAGCTATTGATACTATGATTAGGTAGACATATGGAGCCACTAGAAATGAGAAGCTGGAGGAGGGCACATCCCAGGGAGAGAATGAGAGTTGTCATTACACCGAGATATATCATACCACTAGAGTGCCACATTAGGGATCCATATGTGTATGAGGTAGGTATTATTATCCATTTATATGCTCCCCTGATGCTAATTGATTAGCACAGAGTTACGAGGCCACAGTAGTAGGTCCTCCTCGATCATTTGTAGGTAACTAAATATAATTTTTGATAATTATTTAACTTTTATTTTTTTAAGAAATCTCATATATTGTACATTATTTTTGCAGTATAATTTTGATATTCAGGAGATTGATACCCCACGTGTGCGGGAGGCTATCCTTCGGTATATGGAGAGATTACTTAGAGGATTCAGATATGAGCTCCATAGCCACTAGAAGGAGGTCTTCTATGCATGTGGGGTAGCGATGGCACATGAGACACCGCACAGGAGTGTATCATGCTCCGACTGGAATCTCCTCTGCACCAGATACGAGGATCCTGCATATCGAGTATAACTATTATTATAATAAAAATATTGATTATTGAATTGATATGATATTGTAATATATTCACTAATATCTTGATTGCATTTACTTATTAGGCCTATTGTGACAAGGCCTCATAGAGCAGGTTGAGGCTCACGGTGATGCATTATGATGGATCAAAGTCATTTGCACAGTATCAGTATGAGCTAGTAAGTACACATACATACATCGTTAATGATTTGTTAGAATATGTCTATGTTAGTATACTTACATTCATAAATTTTAGAAAAACATCAAGACAAGACAGCTGCCCAGATGGATTGATGTCTAGCAGAGGACCCATCATCGGGCGACAAGCTAGTGGCTTCTCGAGACTAGGGAGAGACATGTGAGTATTAATTGATTAAGTTCTGTTTCAATTTTATTACAAAGTTCAGACTTTTTGATTATATTTATTTTTTTATTTAATTAGGATCGTATGATGGAGATACAATCCCAGCCCCTAGTTGAGGGCTCTATCCCACCCATAGATGACGATATCAGTGATGAGGTGCTTGGTAAGAGACTTAGCTATGTTACAGGATTAGGATATGAAGTTGTGGTCCCTGACTCCTCTCAAGCAGCACATTTTTCTTATGATGCTCGTCTGCATGAGGCGAAGAGAAGACATGCTAAGACCGAGAGAATATATCAGGAGGAGATAGTGGACCTACAGCGGGCTAATGCCAAGCTTTCATCCTAGCTTGCAATATTTGGGACAAAGCTTGATGAGTTATGTCGCCGTATGCCTTTCCTATCAACTTTCAATATTCCTACTGATGCTTATGATCAGGACACCACTGATGATGATGATGGATATCCTCTATGACCAGTATTATTTTATATTATTTTTAATTAATATATTTTTAGTATTTATATTAGATGATTAGTTTGCTAACTTAATTTTTTAATTTAATGCAGGTCTATGATATGGTGCTGAACATATGAAGTTTTATTTTGTTTTGATGTATTTTTTTTAAAAGGACATGCTTTTTTTTACATTGGTTTTATGTACGACATTTTATAAATATACATGGTTTTATATGGATGTTATATGGATGTTTTAAAGTGAATGAATTTAATTTTGGCATGTGTTTATTTGTTATGTGGATGTTATATTATGTTCATTTATCTATAGGTTTTAAAAAATTAGCATAAAAAAATTATTTAAAATTTTTTGGATAAAAATAAATAGCGACACAATAGAAAAGTAGGTAAAGGATTCTAGGAATGAAAAATTAGCATCGATAAATCTAAATAACCATTGCCAAATAGCATGCCACCATGCCACTTTTAGCCATGATTTATAATTAGCAATGCAAGTTAACATCGCCAAATATTTACCGACGTATATTAAACATAGGCAAATCTGAAGTAACAGTCATCAAAAAACATGCCAGCGTGCCACCTTTGGCCATGCTTAATAATTTTCAATGTAAGTTTATGTCGTAAATTATTTATCGATGCAAAATAAGCATAGGTAAATATTTGTTTACTGATGATTATTTAGCATAGATAAATATTTATCGACATAAGTTTTCATGGGTAAAAATATTTTAGTCGATGTTTAGCTTGCATGGATAAAAATAATTTTGTTGATGATTATTTTACATCGATAAATATTTTTTTTGATGCCTGTCTTGCGAAGCTAAAAATTATCTTCGATGTTTAGTTTAACATCAGTAAAACATGTTTTTTTTGATAAAAAAGGGTAAACATCGATAAATAAAATCAACGATGGCACTTTTGCCGATGAATATTTTTCGTTGCATTTTCCATCGCTAGATGTAATTAGCGATGTTATTTTAGGATTTAGCTATGCTTTTTTTGCATAGGTAATTATCCTTTTTCTTATAATGGTGGACATTGGAGGTGCCTTACACCTGGTGTTCATTTGGATATTGAAATTACTATCCATTAAATGATGATTAGATCACACTCTCTGAATGGCGATCAAGTTGGCTAGAGCTTTCCTCGAGCCTAGTCTTCATTCATTTGATGCATCCAACTCGATCATGTTAATGGTTGGACCTAACCAGACCTTTTCAGTGGAGGTCATAGCCTAGTGAATTGGCTTCTGGTGCAAAATTAAATTACTAAAAATTATTTGGAGAAATAATTGATTGTGAACCTACCTATAGATGCACATGGGTTGGCCATAACTTTTCTCGAGCCTATTTGTAGTCTATGTGGATTTCAGTACCTACTAAGAATTTAGTGTAATTCCTCGAATTAGAGGTAGAGACTACTAATTTATAAAAATAGTGGAAGGACCTTTAGACTAAAGTTCAAGTCTTTAGGGTTAAATAATTCGAGTACTAATATGGTCTTATATTTTTCTTTCAGATAAATAGAATGGCTAGTATAAGTCTACTCCATTCACTATTGGATAGTGATAAGCTTTTAGAACCGAATTACGAGAAGTCTAGTACTGACCCTAATTAGATGGACCAGAAGAGAAATTATCCTCAAGACTCGAATAGGCTGAACAGGAGAAATCAGAAAGAAGTTGCTAGTCAAGGCTGTTATATGTTAACACCTTGCAATTTTTCTGTTTGTGATACTTCTACCTGGGTATTAGATATCAGGAGTCTAGTTCACATATGCAATTTATTGCATGAACTTTAAATAGGTAGAAAGTTTGAGAATGATAAAAGATTTCTAAATGTTGGGGATAGAAGAAATGTTCTGGTCCTAGCATTGGAAACTCTTGAGCTTGTTTTCAAAACTAATAATATCATTTTAAGTGACTGTCATTATTGTCCATCTTTTATGATGAACATAATATCTATTGGACTTTTGGCTGAGGATGGTTATTGTTTATCAATAAAAAAATTATTTCGATATCATTATAAATGATGTTACAATAATACGAGGATAATTAAGAAATAATATTTATATTTTATCATAGCCTATTGGTATAATGTACACGTCAAACAAACATCCAAAACTAGATAATGTCATTGATGCCTATCTTTGGCACTATCAGCTTGGTCATATAAATAAGAATAGGATCAACAGGTTAGTCAAGGAGCATATCCTTGACATTGATGATTATAAATCATTGACTACCTGTGAGTCCTGCCTTCTTGGTAAGATGATCAAATCATCTTTTACTGAAAAGGATGAATGGGCCACTAATCTTCTAGGTCTAGTACATAGTGATGTATGTAGATCTATGAACACATATGCTAGAGGTGGGTATTACTTATTCATCACATTATTGATAATCTATCTAGACATGGATATGTCTATCTTATGAAGAGTAAATCCGATTCGTTTGAAATATTCAAACGATATCACAATGAGATAGAAAAACAACTTGGGAAGAGTATTAAAATTCTTCGATCAAATCGAAGAGATGAATATCTTTCCAATAAGTTTTTGATATATCTAAGAGAGAATGAGATTCTCTCATAATGGACCCCTCCTGAAATACCATAGCATAATGGTGTATCTAAAAGGAGGAATCGAATCATGTTGGACATGGTTCGGTCCATGATGGGGTTTGCGAGTCTACCAATTTCTTTTTGAGGTTATGCACTTAAGACTGCTTGTTATATTGTGAACAATATTTCGAGCAAGTCTATTGCAAAAACTCCATATAAGATATAGATTGAATGTAGGCTGACACTCTCTCACCTTAAAGTTTGGGGATATCCAACTTATGTAAAATATTTTTAGGCAGAAAAGCTTGGATCCAGGTCCGATAAATGCTTGTTCATAGGATATCCCAAGAAAATTAGAGGTTATTACTTCGACCTTGCTGAAGAACAAAAGGTGTTTATTAGTAATAGAACAATCTTTTTGGAAAAAATATTTCTTAGGAAAGGAACAGCTGCCTTTAATGTTGAACTTGGTGAAGTTCGACAAGTGAAAGAACCGATACATTCTAGTGAACCTACAGAATTGGATTTGATAAGAGCAAACCCAGAGCCCATTATGGAGGCACCCTTGAGGAGATCCGATAGAGTATCGCATCAGCCGAACAGATACTATGATTTCTTGATCCAAAAAATGATCCTATTGAACTCAATGAGAATAATGAGGATCTGATCACCTACATGGATGCCATGTAGAGATCCAACTCTGATAAGTGGCTGAAAGTCATAAAGTCTGAAATGGAGTCCATGAAGGTCAATAGTATATGGACACTGGTTGATCCACTTGAAGGGGTAAAATTCATTGAGTATAAGTGAATTTTCAAAAGAAAAAAGGATGCAGATGGGAAGATGGAGATCTATAAAGCCCATCTGATTGCCAAGGGATATCATTAGCGTTATAGTATTGACTATGATAAGATATTTTTTCTGATGGCAATGCTCAAGTCCATTCAGATTATATTTGTGATAGCAACATACCTAGACTATGAGACCTGATAAATAGATATGAAGATAGCGTTCCTAAATAGAGAGCTAGATGAAGAGGTATATATGATATAGCCTAAGAGATTCACATCCACAGACGAGTTCAAGGTATGCAAGCTTTAGAGATCCATTTGTGGATTGAAGCAGACATCTTAAAGTTGAAACATGCATTTTGATAAGATGATCGGAACGTATGGCTTCATTAAGAACGGAGAGAAATTCTGCATGTACAAATGGGCTAATGGTTCTGTTGTCGTATTTTTTGTATTATATGTGGATGATATTCTATTAATCGAGAATGACATCCCTACATTACAGGGAATAAAGATTTGGTTGTCATCTCAATACTCCATGAAGAACTTGAAAGAAGCTTCCTATTCTAGGGATGAAGATCTATAGAGATAGATCTAAAAGGTTGCTTAGATTATCCCAGTCCATGTACATCGATACCATATTGAAGTGGTTCAGCATGGCAAATTTCAAGAAAGACCATCTTCTGATAGGCTATGAAATTTTTCTCTCAAAGAGGGAATGTCCGACAACTCCTCAAGAGAGAGAGCGTATGAATAGAATACCATATGCTTCGATAGTAGGTTCTATTATGTTTGCTATGACATGTATGAGATCGGATGTGGCATACTCACTAGGGATAGTGAGTAGGTACCAGTCTGATCTGGATGAGAATCACTAGAAGGTTGTAAAAACAATCCTAAAGGATTTAAGAAATACTAAAGACCAGTGGCTCATCTATGGAGATGCTGACTTAAAATTTATGGGATTAACAAATTTTAGTTTTCAGTCAGATCATGATGATAGTAAGAGTGTGTCAGGTTATGTGTTTATCCTAAATGATGGAGTGATCTGCTGGAAGAATTCCAAACAGCATACTGTGGTCGATTCTACATGTTAGGCGGAGTATGTCATGGCATCCAATGCTACGAAGGAAGCTATGTGATTGTGAAAGTTCATCGATGAGCTGGGAGTGGCACCCTCCTTGGATGGTCCGATTCTGCTTTACTGTGATAGCACGGGAGCCATAGCTCAAGTGAAGGAGCTGAGGCACATCAGCACACCAGCAAATTCTGTATTGTTACCATCCTGCATGAGAGATCTGAAGGGAAAGTGCAGGATTTCTAGCTCTACTTTCAAAAAAATATTTCAAAAATCATATGCAGCAAAAACTATTATTAATTAAATTAATAATAAGAGTTATAGATCCAATTTGAAAATCCTACACAATCAGGATCTATTATATCGTATATGCATGCATATCTGAAAAATAAAATAGCCAGTGTAATAAAATTATTTTACTATTTCTACGTGTTTAGAACATATTTTCTTTTTATGGGTAGATCTCCATAATCTGATCTTCTCAGTGTATATATGATCACCATGATGCAGCCACATATGTATCTAGCCTCCATGGGTAATCCACACAAGGCGCAGATCCCAATCAACTCCTAAGTGCTAACTCGAATAGAAGTCTTCAATAATTGATGTAGATCAAACTTTTTTGATCTTCTTCATGGGATCTTCAGACACTTCAGATCCTGAAGAACACAAAAGATGATGAAGAGGAGGTCTTCCATTAGTTTTGTGAAGTCACAACCCTCGTAACTCACAATCTGGAATTCTAAACCTAGGTAGAAATCCTAGGATATGCACTCACCCAAATACCTTGCGCCTGATTTTTCCTCACGCACACAGAGAAGAGACTTTCTCTTCTCTTTTTTTTCTTCATGTTTTCTCTCTCCTTTCTTCTATTCCTTACACATGTCCATAAAATTAATTATTTTATAGATGCGCATAAACATGGGAGACGTGTGGGATTGGCTTAGATCAAGAGGTTATCCATTCAAACTCAAATCCCATTTGAATTGAATTTGTAACCAAATTAGGCCAATCTTTAAGATGCGTCAGAAGAGGAAACGTGCATCCTCCCTTGTGTTGAAATCATCACAAGAAACCTCTTTCTCATGGAGAAAAGATGGTGCAAATATTGGTGATGTAGCGCATAGGAAGACTAGTCAAACTAGTCTCTTATTTGACATCCAATTGAACCAATCCAATTCAAATTGGTTAGGCCCAATTAGACTAATTTAAATTCAACTTATTTAGGTTTAATTAGGCTCAGTTAAGTCCTAATTAAATCAAAAATTAATCAAGTCAAATCCCTGATCAAATCAGGGATCAAACCTCCTTGATGATTGATAAGTGGTAAAAATATACTAATAAAAGTATTAAATTATAAAATAAATTAATCTATTTTATTAAAAATTGATACTTTTATTAATCTTATGCAGGAAAGAAGGCCACCAATGTGAAGATCTTATTTTTTCTGATTCTGATGAAAAAAATTTCAGGCAAAACGGACTTCAAACGAGCCCAGAATTGAATTTCAAAAAAAAAAAAAAATGCCGATGCAACGCTGACGTCAGGATGACGTCAGCATTTTTCGCGGCACACGGTGGACCATCTGAAGGATAATTCGAGAATTTCACAGCATAAAGAGCACGCTAATTGGGTGAAGAATGCGGTGGTCCATGCAACACTGGGCTCGCGCACGGTCCACGGAGGGCAATTTGGGAATTTTGGCTGATCCAACGGGCGGTTTTCACTGAAGCTTGATCAGACAGATGAGAAGAAGGTGCTAATGGACAGCATCCATAGCTCCCGATTGAGATCCAATGGCCGAGATTCATCCCGACGTAAAACTAAAGGTCTGAAGGCTTATTTCAATGCGATCGGACGGCCCAGATTTGATCCAACGGTTGATCCAATGGCTGATATTAAATCCGACTTGATCTGGGTTATTTTAAGGGGTTTTTGAATGATTTTTGGACCGTTTGATCACCATCCAACGGCTAGAATTACCTAGATCTTAATTTGAGTTGTTTTGGGAGCCTTAAACCTAGTTTTTGATGGATTTTGAGGGGAAATCAAATTCTTTATCTATAAAAACCTATGGTTGTCGTGAAAAAAAAAAGGAATTAGGGAGAGACAAAGAGAGAGACGGGGAAAAAGAGAGAGAGGGAGAAAGAGAGAGAGAAAGAGAGAGGAGAGAGAGATTAAAAAAATGATTTATGAGAAAATCAAAAAGGATTTTTGATTTTTCTTCGACGATCAAGACATCGATCAAGGAGCCTCTTCTTCTTCACCAAATTCTCCACATCAAGAGCAGCAGACAATCAATTTCAGCAATCAAATAGTCTAATTTCTCCATGCTTTTTATTTTATTTACTATTTTTAAATTTGTTATCATGAACTAAATTTTATTTTACTAAGGCTAAGGTGTAGCCACTCTTTTGATGCAATATTTAGTATGATTTATTTTTAAATTTTATTCATGAGGAGTATATAAATCTGATCTTAATGCTTTTAGATTACTGGCCATCTTCTAATTGATCTGATGAACATAGATGTTACGAACCAAGTACATCTATGTTAATGCTTCTTGATTATATACCTTGTATTATGAATCAAATTAGAATTCATATGCATGCAGGAATTTTAGTACGCTTTGGATGCAGCGTATTTTAATTAGAGGGTTTCACAAAATCTAATGCATTAATATTTATTTAAATTACACTTAGACCAAAGGGTAATTAATAAATATTAATAGATTTGCTATGCCTGGACCAAAGGATAGTGAATAAAT
The DNA here is from genome assembly GCA_006176705.1 of Cocos nucifera. NCBI lineage: Eukaryota > Viridiplantae > Streptophyta > Magnoliopsida > Arecales > Arecaceae > Cocos > Cocos nucifera. The sequence continues at coordinate 37,214 of QRFJ01007249.1, forward strand.
TAGGAGACTCCACTGTCATATGAAATAAAATTAATCTAAAAAACTGAATATTGTATTGACTGAGTTGGTGAACCGATTGCCTTAGTAATCCATTGCTCTTGAATTTAAAACCCTAATAATTTACACTCTCTCTATTTAATTAAAAGCTTTTAATTATTTTTTTTTATTTTCTTTAATTTCTTATTCTCATAAATTGATCTTCTAAATAAAGCATAGGAAAGAGCTTTTCAGTACTTGTTTTCCAATCCTCTAGGGATGATACTCTACTCATTCACTTTATTACTTGATCGACTGGTGCACTTGCCATAGCTATAAATTAGCACGCATCAAGTTTTTGGCACCGTTGCTGGGGATTGTGTCTAAAACAATATTGAGATTTTGATCCTAGCTTTACTTTAGAAATTTATTTTCAATTTTTATTATTAAAAAAAATATATTTTAGTGCATGATACGTACTGGACATAGTAACTTACTACCTCTAGATCCAAAAATTGAAAGGACTATTAGAAGACTACAATAAAAGAGAAACATGGCAACTGAAGATCCTAACGACATCAATCTAGGATTGGATATGGCGACTGAAGGACAGCATGAAGCTATTCGACCAGTACATCGTCCATTAAATGATTATATCACACCATCTATAGCTGATGTAGCTTTGAGCATTAGGAGACCGCCTGTACGAGCAAACAACTTCGAAATAAAATCGGCGATGATCCAGATGATTCAATCAACTGTCTAATTCAGTGGACACGTGCATGATGATCCGAATGCCCATATTTTTAATTTTCTTGAACTTTGCGATACTTTTAAAATTAATGGGGTGTCGGATGATGCTATTAGATTAAGGTTATTTTCTTTCTCTTTATAGGATAAAGCTAAAAATTGGCTTCATTCTCTTCCTGCAGGTTCTATCACAACTTGGGATGTCCTAGCCCAAAAATTCTTAGCCAAGTACTTTCCACCTTCCAAAACTGCTAAGATGCACAATGATATCACTTCTTTTATGTAGATGGACATGGAGACACTATATGAGACTTGGGAGCATTTCAAGAAACTATTGAGGAGATGTCCACATCATCAACTATCCGTATGGCTTCAGGTACAAACTTTCTATAATGGTTTATCTCCTACTAATCGATCTATGATTGATGCAGCAGCAGGAGGAACCATTAATCGAAAAAATGGAGGAAGAAGCCTTCGATCTGATCGATGAGATGGCATCAAATAGCTATCAATGGCAGACAGAGTGCATGATGCCAAAAAGACTAGCAGCTGTGCAGGGAGTAGATTGCGTGCCAACTTTACTAGCTGAAATTGTAGCCCTTAGAGCCGAAGTCAACAACCTAAAGAAAATAGCTATGCATGTTCAGAGCATGACTTGTGACCTATGTGGAGGAGGACACGATACGAGCAATTGCCAGATAGGTAATCCTTTTGCTAAAACAACTGATACAGCTAATTATATTGGTAATTTTTTTAGGCCACAACAAAATAATCCCTACTCCAACACATACAATCAAGGGTGGAGGCAGCACCCAAATTTCTCATGGAGCAATCAAAATGCAGCACAACAGCCACCCCCGGATTCCAAGTACCTGAAAAAGAAGTCCAACATGGAAGAGCTGATGGTCAAATTTATGCAAAACCAAGAAGCAACTATAAAAAATTTGGAAGCCAAACTTAGGCAGGACCAAACAGCAGCAATTCGAAACTTGGAGATGCAAATAGGTCAAATGGCTAAGATAATCTCCGAGAGACCTCAAGGATCCTTGCCAAGCAATACGGAGACAAATCCAAGGGAGCAAGTCAATGCTATCACCCTAAGAAGTGGTACAAAGCTGGAGGAGCCACATCAGAAGAATGAGACTGAAGAGCCAACTACAAATAAGGAACCATCAACTCAAAATTCGTCAGTCACCAAAACAACCAGCAGATGGATGGTCTCCAGGTATATACGATTTGCCGATCCAAAATGTGAAGCCCTACGTGCCGCCACTACCATTCCCAAAGAGACAAATACAGCATCCAGATAAGGAATTTTCTAACTTTTTCAAAATTTTAAAGAATTTACATATTAATATTCCTTTTGTAGATGCTATTACTCAAATGCCCAGGTATGCCAAGTTTCTCAAAGAAATTCTAACAAATAAGAAAAAGCTGAAGGAGCATGAGAGAATAAATTTGAATGAAGAATGCTCAGCAATACTTCAAAATAAACTACCACAGAAGCTAAAAGATCCAGGGAGTTTTACTATCCCTTGCATTATTGGTGATTGTAGTTTTGATAAAGTTTTATGTGATTTAGGAGCAAGCATTAATCTCATGCCTTTCTCTATTTTCAGAAAGCTGGGTTTAGGAGAACCGAAGCCTACCACTATTACTCTTCAATTAGCCAATAGATCCATTAAATATCCAAGAGGTATAGTGGAGGATGTCTTGGTAAAGGTAAACAAGTTTATTTTCCCTATTGATTTTATTGTTCTTGATATGGAAGAAGATTATGATGTACCCCTTATTTTAGGGAGACCCTTTTTAGCTACTGGAGGAGCTTTAATAGATGTTCAACAAGGAAAAATTAATTCTTAGAGTCCAAGACGAACAAGTTACTTTTAATGTTTTCAAAGATACTAAACATCCTGAAGACAATCAAACTTGTTTTCTAATTCATATTATTGACAATTCAGTATATGAGAATTCTGTAGAAAATAGGTTTGAGACTATAAAAGCGAGCAATGTCAAATTGAAAGAGGACTCGATTAAACATGAAAGTATTCCAATTGAAGTGGCACCAGGATTGATCCACTTTAGAACTCAAAGAAAGTCAAGCTGAAGACTATAAATCAGAACTACTAGATAGGTTGTTTCTTTTCTTTTTAGTTTTGATCATTTTTCTTTTTATTTTTCTAGTAATTTGTTGGTTGCTCTTTTACTGCTTTGGTGTGTATTTTCAATTTTGCAGAAAAATCAATGAGAGCTCAAGCAAAATTTTAAAGCTCCAAAGAACCAGATTGAACCAAATCAGGTGTATTCCTTTCCTATCCTTTATTACATCCCTTTATTTTTCTTTCTCCTTTAAGACAATGTAGAACAAGTTAAAGTTAAAAAATAAAAAAAAAAAAAAAACCATGTGTCAAGAAGAAAATCTTGAGCAAGATAAACTGGATAAGTGATAAAAGATAGAATTATTTGCTAATGAATGTAATGAGTTAAAGAAGTAGATTAGTTGGTCAACTTTTAGCAGCCTACTTAGGTCATTAAAAGATTATTAGCACTTTTTATTGCACATGCACACTAACAAGGCAAAGTAGGTATTGATTATAAGGTCCAACTGAGGATTCAATTATCACTGAAAAATTGGTAATTAATATACATTCTAATCAAAGAAACTTGAATTTAAGGAAAGAGCTACCTGCCTATAAATAAAGTGCAAAAGACAGAGTATATGTGGATTGCCCAAAGCCTAGTAACTGGGTCTCTGCACCTAGGTCAAGTGTGAAAATTCACGTAAAACGGTGAAGGAAAGGCCAGGATGCTCAGCACAGTAAAAAAAAAAAAAAAAAAAAGAAAAGAAAAGGCAGTGTGAAAGCTACCTTAATTCATGAGTATAAAATTGAGAATGTATAGAAAATTGACCAAAATAGGTGATAAGAGAGGATACTTTTGTTCTTTTAATTTAATACTGAAATGCTAAAGTTAGTCATCACGAACACAAGTGCTATAGATCTTTGATGTACTCTAAGAAAGTTTTTAATTGTATTGACTGAAAAATTTGCTTCTGAAGCTCAATGCTTAGTTAGCAGTATTTTCTAAACTTTTTGACCTTTAATCCTAGATTTTATCTTTGTGATGGATAATCTTATTGAAAATATGGTATTAAATAAAACATTGCTAAGGGACTAGCAATGACTAAGTTGGGAGGTGTGATAAGTGGTAAAAATATACTAATAAAAGTATTAAATTATAAAATAAATTAATCTATTTTATTAGAAATTAATACTTTTATTAATCTTATGTAGGAAAGAAGGCCACCAATGTGAAGATCTTATTTTTCTGATTCTGATGAAAAAAATTTCAGGCAAAATGGACTTCAAATGAGCCCAGAATTAAATTAAAAAGAAAAAGCCAGTCCGGTTCAATTTCAAAAAAAAAACCGCCCAAAAAAAACTGACGTGATGCAACGCTGATGCCAAGTTGATCAGCATTTTTGCGGTGCACGGTGGACCATCTGAAGGGTAATTCAGGAATTTCACAGCATAAAGAGCGTGCTGATTGGTTGAAGAATGCGGCGGTCCATGCAACATCGGGCTCGCGCATGGTCCATGGAGGGTAATTTGGGAATTCTGGCTGATCCAACGGGCGGTTTTCACTGAAGCTTGATCGGACGGACGAGAAGAAGGCGCTGATGGCGGCATCCGCAGCTTCCGATCGAGATCCAACGGTCGAGATTCATCCTGACGTAAAACTAAAGGTCTGAAGGCTTATTTCAACACGATCGGATGGCCCAGATTTGATCCAACGGTTGATCCAACGGCTGATATTAAATCCGACTTGATCTGGGTTATTTTAAGAGGTTTTTGAGTGGTTTTTGGACCGTTTGATCACCATCCAATGGCCAGAATTACCTAGATCTTAATTTGAGTTATTTTGGGAGTCTTAAACCTAGTTTTTGATGGATTTTGAGGGAAAATCAAATTCTTTATCTATAAAAACCTATGGTTGTCGTGAAAAAAAAAGGAATTAGGGAGAGACAAAGAGAGAGATGGGGAGAAAGAGAGAGAGGGAGAAAGAGAGAGAGAAAGAGAGAGGAGAGAGAGATAAAAAAAATGATTTATAAGAAAATCAAAAAGGATTTTTGATTTTTCTTCGACGATCAAGACATCGATCAAGGAGCCTCTTCTTCTTCGCCAAATTCTCCACATCAAGAGCAGCAGACAATCAATTTCAGCAATCAAACAGTCTAATTTCTCCATGCTTTTTATTTTATTTATTGTTTTTGAATTTGTTATCATGAACTAAATTTTATTTTACTAAGGCTAAGGTGTAGCCACTCTTTTGATGCAATATTCAGTGTGATTTATTTTTAAATTTTATTCATGAGGAGTATATAAATCTGATCTTAATGCTTTTAGATTACTGGCCATCTTCTAATTGATCTGATGAACATAGATGTTACGGACCAAGTACATCTATGTTAATGCTTCTTGATTATATACCTTGTATTATGAATCAAATTAGAATTCATATGCATGCGAGAATTTTAGTATGCTTTGGACACAGCGTATTTTAATTAGAGGGTTTCACAAAACCTAATGCATTAATATTTATTTAAATTACACCTAGACCAAAGGATAATTAATAAATATTAATAGATTTGCTATGCCTGGACCAAAAGATAGTGAATAAATTAGGAGACTCCACTGTCACATGAAATAAAATTAATCTAAAAAACTGAATATTGTATTGACTGAGTTGGTGAACCGATTGCCTTAGTAATCCATTGCTCTTGAATTTAAAACCCTAATAATTTACACTCTCTCTATTTAATTAAAAACTTTTAATTATTTTTTTATTTATTTTCTTTAATTTTTTATTCTCATAAATCGATCTTCTAAATAAAGCATAGGAAAGAGCTTTTCAGTACTTATTTTCCAATCCTCTAGGGACGATACTCTACTCATTCACTTTATTATTTGATTGACTGGTGCACTTGCCATAGCTATAAATTAGCACGCATCAATGATTAGATCATCTCATAACCTAATCGGATCAAATCCAAATGAATCTAATTCAATTGATCTTGATCCAAAAATAATCACTTAATTAAATTAAGTTAATTAGTGATCAAATCAGTAATCAATCTTCTTTTGATCAGTCATTAGATCGGATAGAAACCCTTAGTGTGTGTGACCCTGCAGGTTCGAACCTAAGCCGATAGCACAGGAACCAATTTTTTATACTAATCAAAGTGACCATCTAGCAATAGTACCTAATGTTTGGATAGGCCAAATAGTACAATCGTAATATTCAAAATCTACATGAATATGGTTACCACATAATTCAACCCTTTGACCTCTGTGCATAAGATGACTTAGGATTTAATTATCAATCCTAGAAGATACATCTAAATCGCATCTCAAAGCAGTTAGTCCTGTAATCCCTCATAAGGACTATCCTGATCAAAGCTTTGCTAAATTGAAATACTATTGAACATAGCTCCTGAGTTTAGAAGTGGTCAATCCCATCTTGACTCATGCACCGACTCCTCAAGTACTTAACTATACCTAAAAATCTTCCATCACTAAATTAAAAATTCAGATAGTCCGATGCCAAAGTATAGTGAGTTGCTTGAAAGTCATCATGGTGATCTCAGATCAGAGGGACACTTATGCCCATATTCCATTAAAGCAATTCTTGATAGCAAAAAAGCTCTGAAGTTGATCACGTTCAGTACAGATGTACCCCTACATCTCACCTACATGCCATACCAGTGTCTCCACACTTCTTAATTAAGAGGACAACCAACTTATATGGTACACACCGACCTATACTCGATAAATGTTATCATCCTTGATAACAACATATCATTTGGTCACGAATATATTTAAGGACTAAACAACAAATCCTCCTTTGTTGATTTTAAATAGTCCTAAGGACTTCATCATAACAGATAGGAGTTCATTAGAAGATGAAAGATTTATGATAAAAAAGCTAGAATAACTTTTATTCAATTAATAATTTATATACATTTACATGAAATAGCTTAATTATCAATAGGTTGATGATTGACTTTGGAACACTATTCCCAACAATCTTTCACTTAGCTTAAAGCCAATCAGTGTAGTATCATATATCCATCTTCGACTTGAAGTCGTCGAACTTCTTCACCATAATGACTTTAGTGAATGGGTCAGTCAGGTTCTCCTTTCCATCGATCTTCTGAATCAACATCACCTCGATCCACAATCTCTCGGACAAGGTGGAAGTGGCACAGAATTTGCTTCATCCATTGGTGTGCTTTAGGTTCCTTCACCTAATCAATGGCTCCAGAGCTGTCGTAAAAGAGCAGAACTAGACCATCTAAGAAGGATGCTACTCTAAGCTCAATAATGAACTTCTTCAGCCATACCACTTCTTTGGTAGCATTTGATGCAGCAACATACTCTGCCTCGCATACTGAATCGGCTACGGTGTGCTGCTTGAAACTTTTTTAGGAGACAGCACCACCATTAAGGGTAAACACATATCCCGACACACTTTTGCTGTCATCATGATCAGACTGAAAATTGGTCTATAAACCTCACAAGTTTCAAGTCTGAATCACCATAAATAAGCCACTGATCCTTAGTATTTCTCAAATACTTCAGAATAATTTTAACAACCTTCTAGTGGTTCTCCCCAAGATCAATTGGTATCTATGTTAGATTTGTGTGCCCTAAAAGCCAGAATTGACTGACACTTATAATACACTTCTAGGGGTAAAATTATAATTTTAATTATAAATAATAAAATAGATTATTTTCTATCATAAATATGTATTTAGTGTCTATGATACATCCCTTGAGTTAATGGTAATGATAATTCATATTTTCAAGAGTTGAAAATTTAAGACATGAATTGTTATTTATTAACTCATAAAATGCTTCTGACCATAGGATCATCATGAGGATAGTGATTGATCCGAAAGATTGGTGTACAATTATTTCTTCATAGAAGATGAGTCTTAAGTCTACGGTGTAGAGACACCAAAGCGAGAGTATAGGTACTCGTTAGAGAATGAGGGCACTGAGCATGACCACCTCGAGCAATCATAAGAAAGTCTATCTTCTCATCAATGACTGACTCAAAGCTGCAGTGGTGTGTCTGATTCTTTGACCTGAGGTGCATCGGCAGTTCATCTTGAGGGTGTTATAGTTTGACTACATCATGACTCGATCTCCTAACCATTCGGAGCTCTAAGGTGTATGTTGGCTATAGCATGTTCATTATAGAAATTGGATTGCACCAAGAGGAAATCTATCTACCTCAATGGATAAGGAGCAGCCCTATGATGATCATGAGAATCAAGTCCATAAGCCCATGGCCATGGCAGAGTGAAATAATAGAAAGAGTTTCTATTAAGGTTTTCACATCGGACTTGAATCGAATGATTAAATCATATGATAGAAATTAGGGTTTGACGAGTTCACCTTAATCCTAATCTGATCGGAGCTCAAGATAGAAAAACTTAATCACACAAGTAGCTGCACCAAAAGATTCATTTTTGGTTTTGATGGATTGCCACCATATACTGCTAGGTGTCACTAATAGATTTTGGGAGTAATTAGAATGATTTAGATGATCGATCATTCTAGTTGTCTGAATCAGAAGAGTTCTGATCCATTGAAAGGAATTTCGATGATGTCGATGATGGAGATCACAACATATTCCATTATCATACAGAACTGAACCTAACTGGATCACACAAATAAGGGTTTGGATCTGGATATTATCAATTGGACAAACCCAGTTCAATTGATTTGAATTAGATTCAATTAGGTTCAAGAAAATCATGCTAGCACACGATTAAACCTAACGTTCTCCTTTTATTATCATTAAAAGTTATCTCGACTGAGCCAAATGAGTTTGTACTCACTCAAGTACCTTTACTTAGTTTGACTGGAGCTTGTCTAGGTTAGAAAAGGGTTGTCTTAATTTATGAGATAAATTTGAGACAACACCTATCATTTTTCATCACCTGCTAATTCTTATCCTTTGACTTTAGTCAAACGTTGACCTTTGATCCTTGGACATCTGTCCATGTATTATGCACTTATTAAAAAGTAGATAGGGGCTTGTCCCCTTATTGAAAATTGGAAAGGAGGGGGCACACACCTAGGGAGGCGTGCGCCCATGGAAAGGGATGACTGGAGTCCCATACGAATGGAACTCTAGGTTGCTTCTTGGATTCTACTTAGGTGACCCCTAGCCATAGACTTTGACCAATCTTAGGTGCCATCTAAGGATGAATTAGTGGGGCTCTTATCTGATTGGATCAGACGATATCATCCCATCAATCAGATTTAGATCTGATTGCATGAAGCAATGTGATTGGTCGGGATGATGTGGCACTGCATGGCGCAGCAGGATCTATAAATAAACCCTATCTGTGCCCAACTTTTTATAGTTCCTCTTAGCCCACACCCCAAGGCTGCCCCTCTCCCTCCTCCATGCCATCTTCTAATCCTCTCTCTCCTCTCCACACCCAAGGAAAGTTGGGCTCTGATAGGAATACGATGTTGTCATTAAGACACCATGTTTATCAATTTAAATCCGACTCTTTATTTTTTAAATTAATTAAAAATTATGAAGAGAGTAGTGAGTTGGGTCGAATCCATAGAGAGGCAATGATTTATTTCTAAAATCTTTGATATTTTTATTATTATTATTTAAAGAAAAGAAAAGAAGAGTTTTTGAAAATTAAAGTCAGAAAATAGATTTATAAATAAAAGTAGAATTTAAATTATGCAAAAATAAATTTGGTACTAAAAATTAAAAAGTAATGAAGAATAATTAATTTAAAGAGCTAGAATTGAAAAGAATAATAAAATTTTCTTTATTAAATTTAAAACTTAGATGCAAAATTTAAATACAAGAAATTAAAGAAAATTTAGAATTTTAATATAAGAAATTAAAGAAAAAAAAGAGAAAAATAGAAGGAGATCGCAGATCAGCGTAGGCATGGAGATGGCGTAGAAGACTGGCTCTTCTTCTCAGCATTGTAGCTTTGAAGCAACCTTTAACCCAGAGCTTGTCTTCCACCCTGTACCTTAGCTTTCCTTCCACTCGATCTATCTATTTCTAGAGGCTTAGGGTCCTTTTTATAGAGCTATGAGGGTTGGATATTTATTTCTGAAGGCAATGTGGGACTAAAAGCCTTTGTAATCGTCAAAATACAAAGAAATCCGAATAAAATTTGAATCAAAATAGCTCTGATAAGACTTTGGTAAGTCTGATGAAATCTAGCCATTCAATAGGAATCCAACGGTTCAAAAATCATCAAAATTGGATGCATATCAGCCCAAATCAGGTCGGATTAAATTCTGACCATTCGATCGTGCGTTGATAGAGAAAATCTGACTGCAAATCATGTGTCGGGAGTCCTAATCATCATCGGGAGTGTTCTGGACCATCGGATCATCCCCTAGATTGAGTGCTATCGTTGGATGGCGATCCGTATGAAGTCTAAAGCTGAATCAAATCCAAAAATAACCACAGCCGTCTGATCTTGACCGCAAGCTACCGCAACCATCCGATGGCGCAATTACTATTCCTATGGACCACATGGACCGACCGTACCGTACACCACAGCCAATAAGCACCTCTGTTATCGAGTGAAAAGATCAGATTGCCCTGTGAGCCACGATAAATTTTTGTGGACCCTTTAAGGGTCTAGGTCCATCATGTGGCAAGCTCTAATTTGCTAGTGTCTACTGAGCTGGCGGTGCACACTGTGCTGTAGACCGGCTGATGGCTTCTGGGCTTGAGTTGACTAGCGTGAATGGCTTGGTGCATCGGCTTGGTCGGCTTGGCTCAGCGCATTTGGACGCGCCGGCTACTACGGTGTGGCGGCTTGAGCCGTATGTTACTTTTCATAATTTTTTTTTTAATTTCTTTAGAAATTCATATCTTTTTCGTTTTAGCTTCGTTTTGCTTCAAATTTATTTCATTATGATCAAAAAAATAAGCTCTTTCCATTGATTATAAAATTTTATTTCTAATTTTTATTATTTTTTAATTAATTTTTTAATTAATAAAAATATAAATTTCTTAAAAATTATATATAAATTGATTAATAATTTTTAAAAATTAATATAAATTAATTAATAAATTAATACTTTTATTAATAAATTTATGGTACTTATCACACCCCCCAACTTAAGCTTTGCTCGTTCTGGAGTAAAGAAAGAATTTAATTTAGATCAATTACCATATTTTGTTGAGATCCTCCTTCACAAGAATAAATCTAGAATTTAAGATCAAAAGTTTAGACAGTATCACTAACTAAGTATTAAATTTCAGAAGTAAATTTCATGGCAGATTAATCAGAAACTTTCTTAGAGTTCATCTAAAGATTTTCAGCACTTTGTTTCGTCAATACTAACTTAGCATTTGGGTGTTGATTCAAAGGACAAATGAATGTTCTTTTTATCATCTATTTTGGTTAGTTTTTTATATACTCTCAAGTTAAGTGCATGAATTAAGGTAGCTTTCACACTGCTTTTTTTTTTTTTTTTGAAAATTATGTTGAGCATCCTGGCCTTTCCTTCACCGTTTGATGTGAACTTCTACATTTAAGGTACAGAGTTCTAGTTTAGGGCAATCCACATATACTCTATGTTTTGCACTTTTTTTTTATTACTTTTTATTTAACCAGATAGCTCTTTTCTTAAATTTAAATTTCTTTAATTGAAGTATGTATAAACCATCAATTTTTAGTGATAATTGAATCCTCAATTTAGCCTTATAATCAACACTTGCTATGCTTCATTAGTGTTCATGTGCAATTAGAAGTGCTGTTAGCCTTTAAATGACCTAAGTAGGCTGCTAATGGTCTGACTAAGTAATCTACTTCTTAACTCGCTACCATTATTAGTTAATACTTTCTAACTTTATTATTTTTTTTAGTTTATTTTGCTTAAGATTCTCTTACCTAAAATATGGTTTATCCAAAAATTTTCAAAATAGTTTTATTATTATTATATATATATTATTTATTATTTATTTATTATTTTTATTATTTTTTATATTATATAAATATTTTATTTATTTATTTATTTATTTTTTATTATTTTATTATTTTTATTTTTATTTTTATTTTTATTTATTTATTTTTTTATCTCCAACTAAATTGACATTATCCTCAATGGAGAGGAAAAATAAATAAAAGGGTATAAATTATGTTTATTTATTTAGCATGGGTCTTGAAGCTTATGATCCTTCTCCAGCTTTTTGGTTCTCCAGCTTAGCCTAAAAGAGAAAATAAATTAGATTCAAGAAGTATTGGGTTGCCTCCCAATAAGCGCTAAGTTTATTATCTTCAGCCAGACAAAATGCAGTTTAATTCATTATGGTTCTATTAATTGTACTTGATCAATGTTTCGATTTAATGATATCCCTTCGATATATGGTTTAAGCCTTTGGCCATTTACCTTAAAAAAATTTTTAGTCCTGGGATCATAGAGTTTGATTGCACCATGTGGGAATACATGATTAACTATGTAAGGTCCATCCCATCTGAATTTTAATTTTTCAGGAAATAATCGAAGCCTTGAGTTAAATAACTAGACTTGTTGATTTGGTTCAAAGGTTTTTCTTGAAATATGTTTATCATGGAAGGCTTTCATTTTCTCCTTATAGATTTTTGAATTTTCATAAGCTTCTTGCCTTAATTCTTCTAATTCACTCAATTGTAACATCCGATTGGAACCAGCTTTGTTTAAATTAAAATTTAATTATTTTATTGCCCAATATGCTTTATGTTCAAGTTCTACCGGAAGGTGACATGCTTTTCCATAGATTAATCTATAGGGAGACATTCCAATAGGGGTTTTATAAGCTGTCCTATAGGCCCATAATGCATCATCTAATCGATCTGACCAATCTTTTCGATCAGGCCTAATAGTCTTTTGTAAGATATTCTTAATTTTCCTATTAGAGACTTCTACCTGGCCACTTGTTTGCGGATGGTATGGTGTAGCTATCTTATGTGTCACCCCATATTTTCATAATAAAGTTCGAAATTGATGATTTGTAAAATGGGTACCTCCATCACTAATGATAGCACGTGGAAATCCGAACCTAGAAAAGATATTCTTCTGAATAAATTTTAAGACTACTTTATGATCATTGGTTCGTGTTGCTATTGCTTCAATCCATTTAGAAACATAATCGACAGCTACCAAAATGTATTCAAATCCATTGGAAGGTGGAAAAGGTCCCATAAAATCAATTCCCCATACATCAAAAATTTCTACTACTAAGATGGGGTTCAAAGGCATCATGTCTTTCTTTGAAATATTTCCCTAAGGCTTGACACTTAAAACACTCCTGACTTAAAAGTATGGGCATCCTTAAATAATGTTGGCCAATAAAAACCACTCTGCAATACTTTGGCCATAGTTTTTCATCCAGAAAAATATCCTCCACAAGCAAGGGTATGACAAAATTGTAAGATACTCCATTGTTCAGATTCAGGAACACATCTACGAATGATTTGATCAGCACAAATTCTAAAAAGCTCAGGATCTTCCCAAAAATAATATTTGATTTGAGCAAAGAATCGATCCTTTTCATTCTTAGACCAGCCATCAGGAATTTATCCTATGACTAAGTAATTGACAATATCTGCAAACCAAGGAAGTCTTTGTATGTAAAACTGTTAATAATTGTTCATCTGAAAAAGATTCTCTGATTGATACAGGTTCACTATCTTTAACTAGGATCCTAGACAGATGGTCTGCTACAATATTTTTAGATCCCTTCTTATCTCGAATTTCAATATCAAATTCTTGTAGCAGTAAGATCCATCTAATTAATCATGGTTTAGCATCTTTCTTTGAGAGCAGGTATCTCAAGGCTGAATGATCCGAGTAAATTATGATTTTTGATCCTAATAGATATGATCTAAACTTTTCTAGGGCAAACACAATGGCTAGCAACTCTTTTTTCAGTGGTGGTATAATTCATTTGTGCTTCATTCAGAGTTCTACTGGCATAATAGATCACTACAGGATATTTGTTTACCCTTTGGCCCAGGACAACTCCTATGGCAAAGTCTGAGGCATCGCACATAATTTCAAAAGGTAGTGACCAGTTAGGAGGTTGTATGATTGGAGCTTTGATCACAGCTTCTCTTAAGATTTCATAAGCTTTAAGACAATTTTCATCAAAGTTAAAAGAAACATCCTTAGCGAGCAGATTACACAAAGGACGAGAAATTTTAGAGAACTCTTTGATGAAGCGACGATAGAATCCTACATGACCAAGAAAAGATCGAATTTGTTTGATAGAAGTGGGAGGAGGAAGTTTAGAAATTAGTTCAACTTTAGCTTTATCTACCTCAATCCCTTTCTTAGATACTATATGTCCTAAAATGATCCCCTCTTGAACCATGAAGTGGCTCTTTTCCCAGCTTAACACTAGATTAGCCTCAATACATCATTTTAATATTTTCTTCAAATTGTTGAGGCAACTCTCAAAAGATTCTCCAAAGACTGAAAAGTCATCCATGAATATTTCTAAGAAATCTCCTATCATGTCTGAAAATATTGACATCATGCACCTTTGAAAAGTCGCAGGTGCATTACATAATCCGAATGGCATTCTACAGGAAAGCAAAGGTTCCATAGGGACATGTAAAGGTGGTCTTTTCCTGATCTCCTAGGATAGATTGCTACCTGATTGTATCCTGAGTATCCATCTAAAAAGCAAAAGTATTGTTGGCCTGCTAGTCTTTCTAGGATTTGATCGATAAAGGGTAAGGGAAAGTGATCTTTTCGGATGGTTGTATTGAGTTTTCTATAATCTATGCAGACACGCCACCCAGTGGAAAGTCGTGTTGGTACTAAGTTTTCATGTTCAGTGCGGACAACCATGTAAGTCCAGATTTCTTTGGAACAACTTGTGTGGGACTCACCCAGTGGCTGTCAGAGATAGGATAAATAATTTCAGCATCTAACCATTTAATTACCTCTTTCTTGACTACTTCTTGCATGTTAGGGTTAAGCCGTCTCTTTGCATCTCTCAAGTTGGTTTGGCATTATCTTCTCTATATAAATATGGTGCATGCATATTGACGGACTAATTCCTTTTAAATCAGCGATGACGGTCCACCCTATGGCCTCCTTATATGTTTTTTAGAATATTTACCAATTGATTTTCCTGTTCAGTAGTTAAGTTGGAAGCAATTATTACTGGTAGGATTTTCTTTGATCCTAAAAATACATACTTAAGTGATTCAGGTAAAGATTTTAGTTCAAGTTGTGGTGGGGCCTGAATTGAAGGACGTAATGGTTCAATTTTTCGCTCGGATAAGGGCTCAACTTTCACTGACCAAGGTAATGAATGTGATGGTTGAGGTGAATTAAGCAGGGCATTTACTTCCTGGGTTTGAGTTTCTTCAGTGGGTTCATCATCTTGCAGTAAATCTAAGGAGGAATTAGATTCAACTATTTCATCTACCTGATTGATTACAAAGCAGTCTTCCTCCTCTTGGGTGTACTTTGGGGTATTAAAAACATTAATTCTTACTTTTTGATTCTCAAAAGAAATGTCCATAGCTCCCATTTTACAGTTGATATTGGCATTGGCAGTTGCTAAGAATGGACGTCCTAAAATTATGGGATTTTGGTTCAGCTCTTGGGATGGTTCCATGTCAAGTATGAGAAAGTCTACTAGGAAAATAGCATTTTGTCTACTCTAACTAGAACATCCTCAATCAAACCACGCGGTGTTTTTATAGA